>CAJNOQ010002206.1:0-25681 GCA_905250885.1 Didymodactylos carnosus | reverse complement strand
TCTTATTCTGAATGAATTTTAGATGTGCTAAGCTGTTGTCATAAGTCGATAGTAATGACAGATACTGAAAAAAATGAAAAGTGTACACAATGTGGATTTATTGTGTATGAATGTGAAAGAATTGATTGTTTTAACAAAGTAAGTCTATGTAATGTGCGGGCATTCAAAAATGAAGCAGGATCTGATTTTTCGATTTTTTTATCATAGTTGTATAGAGTGCATCGAGTTACATAGAGAAAAACTAATTTTCATACTGTTAGAACGGATTTTTTGATTAGGAAAACTTCAAATACTGATTTCCAGAATTAAGTGAAAGTGAGCAACGTTTTGAGTGACTTTAAATTTTGAGTAAAAGTTTTGGTTTAGATTTTTGAAAAAGTCGAATAACTTTTGAAGTCGCTCGAAATGTCTGAAACCTATCTCGACTCAGTTTTTAACGCTGATCACGAATATAACCTTGCTTTTGTCAAAAAGTTGGAATTTGATGAAGAAAATAGCAAAATATGACTCCAGTTTTATGGTTTGTGCGATTTAGTTAAAATTGAATTCTCATCAACAAAGTAAAATATTCCAAAACTGATACATACTTTTTTCTTACATGTATATGGGTTAGAATGACGCAAACTAAATATTTTAAACAAAACGTAGAGTTCTGACTTACACTGTCTTCTAGCCTGATCCAAGTTGTATTTGTGCTGACATTTTCGCCCCTCTAAGTCAAGCGGTTAGAATATAATACACTCAAGATTAAAAGCTAATTGATCCTAATTTACCACTAAAAAAAATGGCAATTTTTCTTAAAACTTGAACATCTCAATAACTACTTGGGCTGTAGAACTGTGATTTGCGGTAAAAAACTTACTACATTGCGAGCACTATCAACATCACTGATAAATGAATCATCACCATTGCTGATGATTGTTCCATTTCAATCAGTGATTATATTTGATAATTCACTATTTGTTCCGGCTGACAACTGTTTACTAGTGTTCGTTAAATTATCATTCATAATAATATATAATAGAATTTCAATAACAGAATAAGTGTTGTGATATTTACTTTTAAAGAAACGTCTATTAAAGTTTTTCACAACTCTTTTGATCCAGCCTAAATTCCTCACATTCTCGGATAGAAGAAAGAATCAACTTCTAAACTAAGATTGGCTTGAAACTTTCAGGTGAATCTAAGACTGAACTAGGCGAATGTAGGACTAAAATATTAGTTAAAACAATCGTGCACTGGGCTTAAGACGGAAGCCTGATTTATAAAAGATTGCAGAAGCTTTTAGTTAATTTTGCTCTTTTTCTCATTAATCTTTGTTTTTAACCATCTTCAGCTATAACTGAGTTTTCACCATCAATCGATATGATTTGTCCTTGATAAACGCCCAATTGCTGTCCACAATCAATACTTACTGTCCAATTAATAAAGTTAGCCATAAGAACAGAAGAAGTAATTTTTATATAAAAATAAGATTAATATTTATACGAAAATAAAATAAATTAACCAATCTGCTGAAAATAGCCATGGATCTAGAATAACAACTAATCATTCAATTTTAAGAGATAATTCTTTAGATTATTTTTCGTACCATAAATTGTTTGAAAGTAAAATGGTAAAGAATCTGTAGAAATTTTAAAAACTTCATTATTAGTTATCTCTCAAAACATATCAGCCCTTTTACGACAAGAATGAAATGTTGTAGAACACCGTAGTGGATCTTTAAAATAGAAACGGTTTAGAAATACAGTGTACATTATCAATGTAAATGGATGCAATGACATTTAGGAAAATATTTTTGTTTCCGGAGTAAATCGGATCTAATACATAATCTATTATTTGTGATTGATTACATTATCCCCGCAATTATTTTCCAGTTATCCAATCTACTTAATATATCTTTCTATAGAGAATTTCGCTGGCTACAAAATCCTATATAAAATATTCCGAACGAAATCGGAATGAGTACTCTAACATCAAAGTTGCTCTTGAGCATCTCAGCAAACCGCTAGGCCAACATCGTTCATCTATTATAAATTTCACATGTTTTCACGTCAATCACTCTGTTATAAGCCGTTCGATAGAGAATTTCGCGGGCCGCAAAAGCCTATAGAAGATATTTTTTTAATTTTCCTCAAACATAGGCAAAAATGGGTTATTTCACCTAATATAGATTTTTACTAAGTTTTTGCAAGTGTTTTCAAAAACAAATATTGCCACGAGATTCAGCGTGGTCAATTACCCCTGTTTCCATGTATTTTTGTATTTTCCATTTATTTATGTTTTGTATAGAATTTATATATATATAGGTCCCTAATGAGAATGTTGTGAAATTTGCATCTCGTTTAATAAAACACGTACAAGTCTGGAAGACGTCTCATTTTGATCAGAATTGTACGGGCTACAACCTGGAGAGGACGAAACAGTGTTTCAAGGAGGTCTTCGCGGCGGTCTGGGATTTTCTGAAAAACCGGTTTTTGAGAAATATTCTAGGAAAAAGAATATGTCAGAAACCAAAGTCTGCTATCTAACACATCCGAGTGTGGCCTACATTTGATATGAAGCTTTAGCCATAAACATTTCCGCACAGAGAGAAAATCGGGTTATTGTGCTTCATGTTTAAACCAAGAATTCTATTTCGACAGAGTAGTTTTAAAATCTGTGAAGGGACGGAAAAGATAGCACCTGTTCTGAAGTATAACTTCATATTAAAAGATAGCTTTTAAAGTTGGTTTGTATAGGTGAAAAAAACTTAATTCTAAACGTAATGAGAATGATCGATCTGTGGTGCCATATCTTGCGTACTCTATACCTCGAGAACGAAGCAGTTTTAAGTGACGCTATTTATACCATTATCTACTTACATATATACAACTAGTATGAATGCCATTTAAATCTGTGACGTCAACAACCCCTGCCTATGAGTAACTGCTTGCTTCTCTCAGATAATGACTCTAAACTCGAGTAAAAAAATGGCTTAAACCCGAATATTCTCAGCTTATATCCAGCTCAGCGAATTCCTAGACGGAAACTATTCATAAATCACTCAGTCATGCTGTAGAGCAAGTTTAGTCGTTGTCGAAATATAGATTTTCCAAAATCCTCTGATTTTCACTTATTTTGGGGGTTTTCCAGCTTTCAATCATTTTTCCCATAAGATCACTGACATATTTGGAATCAGCTCGTATAGATAATCATGGTTACTGAAAAAGTTTTGAACCAAAAAAATATTACTTTAAACCATTTTTCTAAAAACATTTTTGTCAAAACTGTCAGTTTAAAACAACAACATCATAATTCAATCATCTTGCTTTCTTTACATTTGAATAAGAAATATTCACATTTACTCGTTTCTTTTCATCTTTCATATCAATAAAGTTAAGTTGACAGTGTTTACTCAGCCAGTATGACGTTGAAAATGACGTTTTTATATCCTGCTGACAACTATATTCAACATTTTTTACTAATAGTCTAAATTTTTGTAAATCTTGTAACAGTTGAGATAATAATTGTTGCCATTGTTCGCCGTCAACAAATTGTTCGTTATCTGTTGTTAATGAGAATTTATTCAAGTTTGGAAAACATTTAAATAAATATATAATATAATCAAAAGGTAATTTATTTTCGGGTGAGGATAGATTCAATGTACATAATGATGGCACAATAAGAATAGCAGATGAAATACGACTGGGTAATTCACAAAACGTTAGTGTAATGTGTTTAATATTTGGCAAATATACTAAAATTTTGAAAAGATCAGTAGCACAACATAGATGAAGTGTCAGTAATTGTAAACAATTAGATGATGTTCTTGATGATGACAATGTAAATCTATCATTGATAAAAACTAATTGTTTCTCATTCGTAGCCAATGTTAAATTATTTAAAAATGGTAAATGATATATCACAGATCGAAGAGTATTACTTATATCGATCGATGCCTGAGAACGATTATATATTGTTTGAATTACTAACGATTTTAGCTGCTTTGACGTTGACAAGTATTCAACGACATTAGTAATTGTTTTATCACAGAATACGCCTATTAATGTAAACGAATGAAGTCGAGAAAATTGATGTAAACGAAAACGTAACATAAATTGTTGAAGTTGATTATTTTCAGTGGTTAACTTTATTGCGACTAATTTTTTTGATATGACTGGTAGTACACTTTGACAATAATCAATAAATTTACCCAATGGAATATTTGTAAAATCGAAATGAAGTTGATATATTGTATCTATGAGACAATTGAGTCTAAAACTCCATCCATAAAATGCCATGTAAATATGAATACCATCCAAGTAATCAAAAATTTGATAGAGTAACTCTGATGCCAAATTTAAAATAGTAGAGGTAGTCATTCTATTAATGTTATCTGAAACTAATCCTTATAATTAGTGTGAATACTGTCACTTCTTGATAGATCTGCATCTAAATTGAGTACAGTATACCTGTTCTTTGGCACAACTCTATAAAATATTCTGAAAATCGCAAGTGAATTATTTTTTCATCAAGTCACATCTTTATCCATTTTATCTATAATATAATACCGACAATAAAAATTCTCACAAGCATAGTCAGTTTGAAAAATATATTTATTTATCCTTATTTTATTTAGAGTGATTATCTTGTTGATGCTATTGTAGTTAGATAAAAAGGAACTAAACTGTAAACTCGCGCCAGTTGGAGGCAGAGTTGGAACCGGTCTAAAACTAAGAGATCGGATCGGGCCGGCCGGTTCAAAACAACAGACTGAATCGATCCAAAAATCTTTTTAGACCAGTGAAAAACCGGTAGGTTTTCAAAAATTTCTTGACCGGTAAAAACCGGAAAAAATCCGACGGTTTTCAGAAATTTCCTAGACCGATGAAAAAGTCGCATGGTGAAAATCCGCAAAAAAAAGGCCGACTGAGAACTTTTAACAGTAAAACTAAATATCTTTAAGGAAAAAGTGGTCTTTACTAGCTTTTTTCTTGTTTTTTTATTTCTCTTAGTTGTTTGATCAAATTTCTTGTGAATGAAGACGAGAAAAATGCTAAAAATTCTAAAAACGGCAAAAAACCTGTCCACATCGGCCGATTTGAAAATTTTTCTAGATCGGCGGGGACCGACCGGCCTGCCGATCCGGTTCCAGCTCTGCTTGATGGTAAAAGACCTTTGCAATATGGACACTAGCGAGAAGTTTTCAGTACACATAAACAACTGAAACAGTTTTGCCAGAATCAAAATTGGTATTCTAAGACAATTGTTTTGGTTTTTCTCAAATATTACAAGAAATAATAATCTCTGGCTGCATAAGGAACAATACAGGTACAAAAGCGAATTCACTTCATTTTGAAAGTATGCTGCATTTGTTTTTTCCTTATATGTATGCTCACAAAATTGTTTATCCATCGTAGTTTTCAATTTTTCTTGTCGATCATAACAGCTAGAACAAATCTAAGAAATGAACTGAATAGCTGAAAGAGTGGTCAAACTAGTGTCGTGCTTATGAAGACTCAGAGATTAGAATTGCTTGTAATCGGGGTCTCTGAAAAGTCGGTAACTTGGAAAACGAAGTTCTCGAATTCGACTAAGAAACATTTTACAAAAATAACTCCATCGTATAAAGAAAACGTTTCTGAACAAAATGAGACGTCTCTCTCCTAACCTCGACATTTGTTTGTGAAACTACATTCAATTGACGAAACGCCTCGACAACACCTTGATGATTACTTGTTAATTTTGCCGACAGTTTAATGCGTTTCGTCAGTTGAACACGGGACATGGATCCAGGATATTAAAAAATGCGAGCAATCCTAAATAGGAAAAATCGAGAATTACATCGAGAAATAGCTGTGTATATGTTGAGACATTTTTAGACTTATAGGATAATTATTTAGCACAAGATCACAAAGTCTTATTTTGACAGAAAGTGAAGTTTAAGAAGTGTCCAAGAAAAACTAGTATTTAAGGATCTTGTTTTTCTAGGGTCATAGGATGCGCGCTCCAAATCATGAAAATCCCTTGAAGATGATACAGATACGCAGAATAGGGACGGACAGTGGACTATTTAATCATATGCTTATCTCAAAATCGAGATCATTGAGAAAAATTCTTCATTTTAACTCTTGATGAAATACAAAAAGGACAAAGCAATATGTAGTGTAATTATAAAAAAGATCGATCAATATCAAATAAACTGAAAACTGCTATTATTGCTATTGTCTCTATTTTTCAACTGAATCTGTAATCCATTTGAGATATGCAGGATTTCCTTGTAGGATGGGTAATTCAATGACTTCTGGTACCGAATAAGGATGATTTTGTTTTACATGTTCAATTAGTGCTGGTACTTTTGAATGTTGTGTTTTGATCATTAGAATTAATTCCGAATCTTCTTGAATCTTTGATTCCCAAACATAGATGGACTTTACTTGCGGCAAAATATTCACACAGGCGGCTAACTTTCCTTCAACAATAGAGTATGCCAGTTTCTTGCCAACATCTTCGTTTGGAACAGTGACAAAACAAGCAGAAAATTCAGTATTTGTTGACATTGCAGCGGAAGTGAACGTACTACGAATCTGTGGTAATAAAAATGAATAAAAACACCATAAACAAAATGATAAAATTAAACAAGCATTCAATGTCAAATTAGATATCATAAAATCTAAAAGTATGCTGTTTGAGAGTATTTATCGAATAAAATATGAACGCTGGTTTCTCTAGCCGGATTAAAAATGAATTTCTCTAATAGTCATACAAGGGCGACAGTACATGTTCCAAGATTTATCTGATTTTTGTAGTTGCAAAGCATGATGATTTGACCGTAAGCTGCAAATACTTTTGTCTAAGCATTTTCTTTCGCTGGCCAAAAGTCATTCAAGTTGCAGAAATTGTCAAAATCAAAGATCAATGATTTAAGCGTCTTTTGACGACAGAAAGCCGACCTTCGAAAACACTGATGACTCTGAGAGCGATGCTCTCGAAAACGGCATGTCAGCTTTTCGAAGTCTTACTATTCTACTATCGATGCCAAAATACAATGTACCGGGTTATTTTTTGAATAACTTTTGATAGGAATGAGATAGAGAGCTACGGTTGCCGTCGTTGTGCAGCCAAGACTTTAAGACAGGCTTTTGCGAGCAAAGACGTTCCTTGAGCAATAACCAGGTACATTGTATTTAGGAAAATTAAAATAACTTTGAGTGATGAGATTTTGTAAAAATAAGGTTTTGGGCTTGGGATCTCTGTCTCTTTCCTATCAAAATTTATTCAAAAACTAACCAGGTACATTGTATTTTGGTGTCGATAGTACATTCTATTCGAGTAGATCTGTGAAAAGTCCCCGAATTTTGATCTGCTCAGATAGTGTTTTTGGAACAATTTTTTCAGAAAGCTTTGGCAAAACCTGAACTTATCAATAGCTTTTGGGAGTGTGGAGAACAGTAAAGTATGCAGTATTTCTGACGTCGAACACAAAAACAAGTCATTAATAAAAACGGTGTTTCGATATCCTGAGTCTTCTAAAACCAGAAAAATCATACAACAGATAACTTTTCGTGTTGCACATAATGAGATTAATAAGATCTTGCCAAGTTTTTCTTCATTTAAAAAGTGGAGGGTGATGGGTAGAAACATCCATATTAAAAAATCGTCCATGCAAAAATTCGAAATCATATCCAGGCGCCCATTCTGTGAATCTGTAATCCTATTCTTGTCTGCCTTCTAGAAAAATTCATGTTGAAACGCTTTTCAATAGTGCAAGTGCGCGCGGTTTTTTTCATAGTAACGTGTTAAAATTCCACACATTACTAGATAGTATATAAAAATAAAAGAAATGACCGATGCTACTAAACTAGTTGTTGCTCAGATTTTTATCCAACTTTCTGACCGACTAGAATTTGACGGACGTTGACCCACCGATTTGCAGAGATGCTACGAAGTACTTCGGAACTTAGACTACTCGGTTACATTTTCTTTACATTCAACGGTGAAGGTAAACCAGTGATTATAATCGAACGGGTCATGCTTTGAAGTTTTGCTTCCTTGTCAATTTCGAAGGTTGTCTGTCACATCTTAGACAACCGTGCACCATTAACACGACACGCTTGACTTCTGTATCCATTGAAATGAGACAGTATTTTCTGTTTCTCTTCGTAAAGCAACGTGCGACAGAATTAAGGAAATAAAAGAATATTTACATGGTCACTGTTGCAGTTGAGCGTCGAAATCCACATTATCTAGTAGGTATCGAGACGGACCCACAAAGAATTCTAGAGTCCATCTTTGGTTATGCGTCTGAGCCGCTTCTCTCTCTGGAAGAAGCTTGCGAACCACTGTTGCCCATCGTTGTTCGTCTACCGGCTTACATTCGTATCGCTAAAGAGGAATCAAGTGACCCTGTCGATGGTCTAACCCAAGAAGAATCAGCCGCTATTCGCCTCTACACTATAGAATGGGACTCTGACGATGATGATCTTAATGCAAGTCTGTATTCATGTCTCAATCGGACACTTAAACATCCGGATCGGGCTAATCATAGACCATGGTTTCGCTATCTTAAATTATTTTTTACTGCCTTGGTCAAACTTCCACAACGCCTGGTCAAATTGTGTGGCGTGGGGTTCGTAAGGATCAAAGTAATGCATATCCGAAAGGCGCTGAAGCCACATGGCGGGCATTTTCATCGTGCACAACATCACTGAGTGTTCTCGAGTCGGATTTGTACTTGGGCAAGGTTGGAACGCGAACTCTCTTTTCGATTGAAACACTCAACGGACGAACCATACGAAATCATTCGCATTTTCCAATTGAATATGAGATTTTGCTATTACTGGGCACACATTTTGAGGTGTTGTCACAACTGAATCGGGCCACCGATCTCTTCATTGTTCATTTCAAGCAAAAACGACCACAGCATGAAGTACTCGAGCTCCCCTTTGAAGGTAGGCTGAATTTCTGCAAACACAAACCGACTCTTTTTTTCGGCTTCGGACGTCGAGTATGATTCATATTGTAGGAAGTGCACGCATTCGAATATTGAATATCAATTTCATTTAACTATAGTCATTTCTTGTGATTTGAAGGTGCCCAACTCTTCCCAAATGAAACTGAGTTTACTGCGAGCACGTTAGGTATGAGTGACTGAAACTCTGATTATTTGATGACCTGTTTCAACTAATAGGAAATAAACCAGCCATCACTCAAACACCGGTCGTGAGTCCCGTGTTTTATCAAAAATTCGGCTCGACTAGCTGTTGTCGCGACATGACTCCTGCTGTCGCGACGTGACTAAGCAGGGACTCACGATTTTTCTTCAGCAAGACTCCTATCGCGCCTTTTACTTACTCGCGCTTGTTTTTTTCTCCTGCTCCTTGAAGTGCTTCTTCGATTTGGAGTTTTCCTGTCTGAACAGGGCTTGTATACAGGATTTTTATTTATTTTTCAGGTTTTTTGAATGAAAAGAATTTTTTTAGGAGTTGTTTTAAGAGATTTCTCTTTTCTCAAACTCATAATTCAGTTGCTCAACTCCGGTTCGACACAAAAGGTTCTCGGTTGATCAGCTGCAAAGTTAATAGACCTGCTTGCGTCCTTTCGGTGCGAGTTTAATTTCCATAACTTGTTCAAAATTCTTGGAAGTTTTCTCAGGTGCATGAGAGGTTTGTGGGAACGTTTTTAGAAATTTGGCAAAGATATATCCCGTTTTTGACATTTTATGAGAAGTTTGGCTTTAATGTTGGGTAAGCTCTGAAGACTTCGTGCGGAGAAGAACTTCACACAAATTACTAAGAATTCTACCAATGTTAATTGAAGTTCCTTTTGTTCTTGGGAGTGTTGTGAATTTTTCGAAATATGCATCGGACTTTCGCATTTTTATAAGAAGTTTGGCTTTAATTTTTGATAAGCTTTGTGGACTTCCTGAGAAGATTCAGAATTGCATGCACATTGCTAAGAATTCTAGGAAAATTAACTGAAGTGTCCTTTGTTCATGAGAGTTTTGAAAATTTTTGCAGAGAACTGTCTGGTTTTCCTACGTTTATGAGAAGTTTGTCTCTTATTTTCTGCATACTCAAAAGAGTTCCTGAGAAGATTGTGAACTTCACACAAATTACTGAGAATTATAGGACAATTAGTTAAATTCTCTTTTGTTCCCTTATACTGCAGCAATTCCTGTATCAGAAAATACTGTTATCTGGTAGACTCTGTGACCATCATTGTAGTTAATGTACATCGATTTTAGATTTGTTCTATAATTATGCTTTCAATCAAACATGTATTTGGTTTTCGAACAAATGCTCCGAATTGTGTAAAAACCAAAAAGGGCTTTTAGAAAGCAGAAAAATCAATTTGGTATCTTGTAATACCCTTTTCAGTACTTTAAGATATCCTTCTGAGTATTCTGAAAAAATCATCCGTTTTCTACGGAACCAAAAGGTTATTTTAAGAATGAAAATGCCCTTTCGGGATCCTACAAAACCAGTTTTGGTATTTCATAAAAAAGGTATTTCGTATTGATAAAAAAACCGTTTTGGTATCCTAGAGTATCTTTTAGCAGCCGTCGGGTGACCAGTTTTGGTTTTTTACATCTTACACAAAACCAAAGTCAATTTCGTGGACAGAACGAAATCCCCTTTTGGTTTTTTAAAGTACGTTTTTTTTAGAGTGTAGGCAGTCCAAATGCGAGGTGCTTCATTTATATTTCTGTTGTTTCTTAGCGTTGTTGTGAAACAATTCGACGGCATTAATTTTTTGATACATGTGAAAGTTGCAGTCGCATCTACAATTTTTGTGTTGCTCAAAAGCAAATCGCGTATAAGAAAATGAAGCAACTACTGGTATTTTGTAACGCGATAATACTAATCAACAAATTGCAATTCTTTTCGTTTATAGACAGCTTTTAGTAAAATTTAATTCCAGTTAATTCATGTATAATATGAGAACATAAAGGTAAAAAACCAGAAAGAGCCGACTTGTTGTGCCACCTATATGCCGACAATAACTATGCAGTCCAATTAATAGCTAATCAGATAGTCTACAGTAAAATCAGCGTATTAAATGAAAGAACTAGAAATAAGTTTACAAAATGTTACATTTTTTCAGGGGATTCCAATGTTCAAATAAAAGGTTGAGTGTATGCGTAAATACGACATTTAATCAAATCCAAATAATATGTCTTCAATATTGGCCATTTGTCGGTTACTCTACATTTTGGAAACGCTGTTGTGCTTCGTTGTCTGGCTGACAAGGGCTTTTACTATAATCCAATATACTTCTATGAAAAATAGTATCTAATACGCTCTGGATATTCAGTTTGGCAACGAATCTGTAAAACACAGTGTTCTAAATAGAGAAACTGGGGGGGAGAGTTGACAGGTATTTTGTGCCGGTAGCATTTGATTACAAGAATTTTGTCATTGATTATGTTGTAGATGTGTGTAGTCGATAAAAAATAATATTGTTTTAAAATACATTGATTTAATAAAAATGATAATGATGTAATCTTGTCTCCCTTAAGCGATCAATGAAACGAAAATAAGGTAAATAAACTGAACTCGATTGCACATCATTTGACATCGCGAGAAGAAATACGATTAGCGGTACAATTCTATTATATCTATTAGATTGAGTTTATTTACTCACACCATTTAAATCAACACATTGTTCAACTTTCGCTTATTATGGAAAAAAAGAGAAAAGGAAAAAGTGAAACGTTTGGTTAATGATGCGATGAATATTCTTGTTAATGAGCATTTAAATACCTACCTATTCATAGTGATTGAACAACAACAACTTGCCCTTTGACTATTCAACTAAATAGGCAACATATGAAATTAAACAAAAGAAAGAAATAGTTGTTTTATTCGTTATGATACAGTCTGTAACATTTATTAAAAAGTACTCCACATTGTGTTTATAATGACTGTTCAAATATTTTACTTGACTCGGGTGCCAAACTAACAAGTTAACCAAAAAATAGTACCAGTATGTAACACTGGATGACGAATAGATTGTTGAACATGGCCCTGTTCGTAAAATGTAATAATTTAATATAAAAGCGCTATTACAACAGGATTGATATGAGTTTTTCCCAAAAGAGCAAAGTTTCAATAATTTCTAAGCAACAAGAGAGCATTATTTGTAATAGACAAAGATAATTGATAAAATTAGATAAGAAAGAGTATCAAAGTCAGGAAATGATATCTTTTTCAGAGAAATATCACTGTTAATATCAATGGATAATATCTCCTATACAATCGTCTTCAATTAGTTGTTTATATGATTGAATTTTCAAACTAACATATATAGTCTTCAGTTCTTTTAATCATATTTTACTAAGGTTGACTAAAAACATTAATTCAATAATATTGAATAATCTTTGATTTCAGTTTTATGAGATAACCTTACACTTTATAAAAAAGGAGTTCTTCATTTGTCACATGTATGGTACAGGTTTCGAGATCTATGAAGAGCTCAAAACAAGACATTGAGCTTTTAAAACAACTCACATACAGTTTTTCAATTTTTTAACAGAACTTATATGAAGTTTTTGCAAAGTGAAACAATACATGAAAAACTGAAAAATAGTTTTCGATATTTTATAAATGAAGAACTCATTTTCCTTTTTTTTGCGAATTATCTAAAAATTTGAAGAACACGTTTTTCTCACTGTGTAGGTGGTTACTGTTGAAAAACAATTTTCTCTCATTTCAATTTTTTGACAGTTAGATTGATAAGATATAGATATAGATAAAATACAATGAAGATGCTAAAAGATTACTCAAATAAGAGAAGCAACTAATTTATTGTTAGTCTATTTTTAAACTAATAATAATCTATACTTTTAACTCTTCATCAAAGTCATCTCTGTTCCTAAGTGTGAATATTTTTCAAATACACAGACAAAACATTAGAAACAAAGCATCATTGCTCAGAAATCTCGAGAGAAACAAAAATTTTGAAATCAATGAGAAATATGGAATTGTATCTGAAAAATTAATAATAATTTTCTATACAATATGAGAAAATTATGAACGCCTAGATATTATTAATTTAGTTATTCGTAGATTAATAGTATGAAAAGGGTATAGAAACATTTAGTTGAAGCAGAAAGCGGATAAACAAAGAGAATTTCTGCTGATATGAAAGAGAGTTATATTATTGTTCGTACACAGAGTGCAAACTATTTTATTATTCTTCCATGGATGGACGGACTACAAACAACTGCATACAACAAAAAGAAATAACCAATAAAGATATTGATGATCTCGTACGCAAATAAGATTGGCTGATAAGAACGAGAAGAAAAAAATGATATTCTTTTTTCTTTTTTCAAAAGACGGCGTCAATGACAAAAAGATTTCTCATGAGTAACATAAAATATATATGTATCGTCTAATACATCATAATCGATGTTGATTGCATGGTGCATGATACGACATGAATATATATATATATAGCAAAAAAATGAATAAAAATATAATTTATGTTAGTTTAAATATGATACATACATTCACCATGAAAAAAAGAAAAAGAAACATAAATACAATGAGACCGAGTTATAGTAAGACTAGTAATAACATACAAGCATGAAAAAATATCAGCGATTTTATCCTATTCCACTCTCACAAAAAAAGAAAAAAAAATCAACGATTGTATATATATATATACGTACACACCTATCGAAAGAGAAAAATATTTTTGCTATTTTTTTCTCCTTCAATCGTCAAATCGGATGAATGAGTCATCTTTGAAATAGAAAGAGGAAGAGAGAGACAACGAGCGAATCATAATGATTTGTATAGAGGAGAAAACAAGAAAAAGTGTTCTCTCGCTCTCTATTTTATGTCCATTAAAAGACCTAATGGCTCATTTTTCTAACGTTGTGTGACATCTTCTATATACGAAGAGGGAAGAGGAAAAAATATACATCTCGCACTAGATTAACGACTCATAATCTTTGACTATAATCATTAATAACAGAGATCATTTACTAGAGACCGTTATACAAGAAGGTTAATTTCTATATGATCGAAAAAAAACCGATAATTATCGTTTTTTTGTCCTATTATTGTGCACACAAGTGGTATGTGTTAATGTGTTCTCGTTCGTCGTTCTTAGGCTATAAATAAATAATTGATGTATGCTGCCATGAGCTCTTCTTATGGTTTAATGAACACAAATACTATTATCAATCCGTCGACCAGTCATAATCATCATAATCATCATCATCATCATAGCAATTATTCAACAACAACACCAACGTCATTATTAGATGTAGGAGTAAGTAATAACGATTATGGATGCAATAATGGTGTAACAACTACTGCTGCCGTTGCTCTATTACCCTCCTATCAACATTTATCCCAGAATGGTGCACACATTGGTCAAATATCAACATCAACACCAAATGGAAATGGAACTTCTTCACTATTACAACAGCAACAACACGATTATTATACATCATCCTATCGTTCACAACCATCAGATTATAATTTTCATGATAATTTGTATCGTACAACACATTATACACCTACATCACCCAGGTAGATATAAACACAAGGCTGTTCTACCTTCGTTTACTTTTTATAGCACAATAATGGTATACAGAGAAGTATAAGTAACACGAACTGAAATAATGTCATTAAATTCTTTCGAACAAATTGAGTTGTCAATTGTACCAGAATAACAGTTAATTTAAATAACAGTTAATTTAAATAACAGTTAATTTATTATTCTAACAGAGTGGTTAGTCCAGATTTACGAGTAACATTTTACGGTTATATATTTTCAGTACACATTAGAACAGGGGTTAGTGTCGTTACGAGCCTATTTTATATCTTTTTTAAATTTTGTTGTAAATCTCTGAAGTTTGACCAGATGAAATCTTTTTGAGTTTTAGAGTATATGTTTCTCTACAAAATAAGGTGTGGGTAAATTGTGTACTCATCGAGTAACAAACTTCTAATCGAGTCCAATCTGGATGCAAGATACTATTAGACCAAATGAAGAAAGCGAACAAAAGAACAATCATAACTATGACCTCCGATTTTATAGTAAAAGGTTTTCTCTGTATTTCTGCCTATTCAAACGTTGTCTCTCCTCTCTTTCGAATTGTGCACTTTCTCTGAAGATCGAGTCATGGTTTAAACAAAGTACATATTAACTTGACAATAACTGTTCGTTGATTTTTTAGTCCATCTTGTGTTTATGCCTGTCATGGATCGTTGAATGGATCTCTTTATCCTAATCAAATCCCCCTATCAAACACCGGTGTTCAACAACAACAACAACTTTCATCCACCGATGTTACATCTTCGTCTCAACTTTTGGGACCAATGGATCGTTATGGTTTATCATCAGTTAGTCCCATAAGTACATCATGTCAACAACAACAGCCGTCAAGTAACGCAAATAGTCCTGATTTACAACAAGAGCATCTTTATGCAAATAATCTCAACTCTCATCACCTTCAACAACAACAACAACAACAACCAACGCAACAACAGACAGAAAAGAGTAATCAATCAGCACCAGTCATTTACCCATGGATGAGAAAAGCTCATATCAATAATCCTGGTAGGAACCATTCTACTTTTTCTAACATGTGCATGATATTTTTAAAAGGTAGTTATCGTATAGTGAAGAAGAGTTCATCACAGTAAGTACATGATAAGTTCCAATAATGTAATTATTTTTGCGACTTGTTATGTAGATGTAACACCTTTTCTTTGCATCTAGATCTAGATTATATATTAGTTACTGGGAGAGTATTGACCGTATATTGTGCATTGAATTTAATGCAAACTTATCTGCAGTGATTAATTTTCTTCTCCATCCCAGATTTATCGGTAGTTTTACACAAATTTCTCTATTTCGCAGTTCAATGATTCGTTCATACTTTAATTTAACATCCGATTTATATGTTGAGAAATTAAGGACTAGGGTACTGCTAGCACGGTTGATTTTCTCTTCATTTGTCAGATACAAGCTTAGAAAGGCAAAAAAAAAGATCCGTCCGATATTTAGATTAACATACATCGTATACAGACATATTCATCACGGTGTATAGAGAAAACAAAGGTAAGACAAAACATGTATGTGTGTCTGCGGCTTGAGAAAAAGAAAAAAGGATGTTGTTTCATTGTATGAAAAAAAGAACAAAACAAGAAAAAAGACAGTTTTGTTTTGATTTGAAGTTTGAACGTTCCGAACAACATTTATCTTCAACAAAATCAGTTTTGAATTCTGATTTTTTTTATTTCGTAGAATGAAACAGATGCGCCCATGTGTACCTGTATGAGTATGAGAGAGAGAGAGAGAGAGAGAGCAAAGACCAGATTTAAAAAGAAGAAAAGAAGAATAATCATTTGATGATGACAAGTAACAACATGTAGTTTTAAACTCTAATTGATTGATTTGTTTATTTATATATGCACGTGTATAGTAGAAAAAGAGAGAGAAAGACAAAATGAGATACATGAATAATTCACTTAAAATTATTCTCTCATGCTGGCATTATTTAATAAAACTATCATGCGATTTAATAATAATAATATTTAGAACAATTTAAGGGATAATCACATACAAGCGTGTTTTTTAAGGTTAAGATAGATAAAGATGAGACTACAGTTCAACAAGTTTGTCATTCTGTATCGATTTTTAAAGTAACCAAATACGAGTACTCGGTATTTTGCTTTTTACTCTCGATAGCAAGCCGATGTCCATGCGAAGATGACTGCTATCAATTTAGAACAAATCTCATCTTTGATGTTCATTTAATTTCTCAGATGATAATACAGTTCTCTCCATTGACGTCATAATTCGCCTCTGCTTTTAGTTATAGATACAATTTTTACTGTCACATTTGTATTTCTTGGTAATAGTTCGTCTTAGAAGCAAGCAGCATGTGATAGTGAAGACTGGAAGCAGGTTAATCTAAAAATAGCTATTAAAGCATTAATTGTGCCAATAGTATTTAAGAAGAACAATCAAAAGGAATTATACGAGAATATTCTCTTTTCGACTTCATTTTATCACTTTGTCTTTCTTGTGTTTAATGTAGTCACGATTCTCATTCATTTAAAAACATTGATTATTAATCTTACTTGGATTACCGTTTTGAATTTGTGATAATTAAATTAATCAGTGGTATCGATAAGTATGTAATTTTTTCAAATTAGTCATAAACACTTAAAAATAATGTCTGTTGATGAAGAGGCGAGTAGGGACAGGCGAGTCCGAGTCCTTAAAAATTCAGTCTGAGTTCCGAGTTCATTTCGAGTCCGATAATCTTTTAGATTCTTTTTTGATGATTGTGGTTTATTTCTCTTTTTCTTTTGTACCATTTAACCATTTAATATGTCAACCTTGTTGAAACGGTTGAAACTTCTATTACATTTTAACAATATCAGCTGAGATAGATTGTTTTTTTGTAAAACCTGCTCTTTCGCGTCTAATCAAGAAATCTGATTGAGAAAAATACACTGAGTAGGCGTCGATATAGCCGGAACGCACAGAAGCAGCTTTTCAGCTAAGTTACTGAGACTTGGATAGATCGGACTCGAAATATCAAAACTCAAGTTCGAGTCCGAGTCCACTGAAAAATCTTCCAGTCTGGACTCAGACTCGCCCAAGCCTGGAGACTAGTGCCCAGTCTTATGTCTTTTTCGTGCATTCAGATCATTTTTCTAGATCTTCTGGCTCTCGTTTGTACAGGTTTTAATAAAAATGAATTGAGCCAGTATTTGCGTCTATTAAAATATCATTAGATTTCTTTACCGGATCACTTTCTCTATATTAACTAAAAATTTACTTTCTAATATGGATATTAATTTTGTCTTGTTACCAAATCATTTGTTCTTATTTATAACAAACAAAAACTAAAATGAAAAATTCATTTTTAACGATTAGCAAATATCATCATCACTGAGAGAATAAATGTCATTTTATCGAAAAACAAACTTAAAGTGTCGAATTACACAAAATTTAACCTTTAACGAACAGATATGAAGAGAGAAAAAAAAAGAAGAAAAAGTGATCAACTCAGCAGGATGATGATGCCATCTGAGATTAAAAAAGAAAAACAGAATAGAGAAAAGCAAAAAGGAAAATTAATGATGATTTAAATTGATACGGTGTGTGTATGCCACACTTTCTGATAGATAATATTAATGATATTTGATAAATAAAACATACAGTCGATTTATTCGTCTATTTTTGATTGGAAAAAGTCATGGATCGTACACAATACGAATTAAATTATCTGAACGATAACATGTACCGATATCTGCGTTTTTTAGCACTATTTTTGACGAGACGAAGAGACTTATAGATTTAATTTAACTTGAACATAAAAACTCAATAATTAATAATTTTTCCTAGAATGCATCCGTCAATCGATATCAATACTCTTCTCATCCTATACATTTTTCTTTTCCGAAAACAAAACGTTGTATAGTTAGTGGCGGCGCTAGGGCAGGGCTAGGGTGGACTGAGCCCAACCACCCAAAAATTTGAAAACAGAGTACTCACTAGCAATAGTCACGTAAAAATTCTGAACGGATTTTTGAAAAATTATGGGCTGAGCCCGGGCACCATGAAAAATCTTGGCGCCGTCACTATTTATAGTCTCTGATTATGCAGACAAGAGTCGTCCATGTTCCTTAATAATCAGTTCACTAAAGATTTTTTTTTGTACAAGACCAATTTCCTTTCTATTACTGAGTATAAAAAAAGTATAACTAATTCAATTATTTAAACTCATTTATAATCTGACCTTCATTTGTCATTTTAATGAAATAAGTAAAATTAATTTTTTTACACCGTACATTTGTTCGTTCTTATCAGTCATTTTCTTTTATTTAACAAGTCGAGAAAAAAGGCTACTTTAACCAACCACATATGTTGTGAATATACACGTATCTCTCATTCGTACAATGTAGATTTGTGTATATTTTGAGCAAGAGAAAGAGAGAGAGAGAAGAAGAGAAAATGACAAACAAAATGTTATACACATAAATCTTTCAGTATGTTCGACATTAATTGTCTGCATGTATCCATAACACAATATATAGTCAACGATAAGCAAAAATACAATGTGGTGTGACGCATTAATCATCGAAAAGAAAATATATGCTGATGTAATTTTTTTTTCATTATTTAAACAAAACCAATGATATGAACTCTGTGAGATTGAATTATGCAAATCTCTTTCAATTGAATAATGATTTGTTAATATATCAAAAGTTAATTTTTTTAGAATCATCAGAGATACATCCATAGTTGATATTCAAAACCCTTTTTTTAAAATCATCCAGTGACCAAAAAAATCGCCTGATTCGATCGTTTGTTGTTAGAAGAAAATAGAAAAAGATAATTTTGTTCCAGAAACAAGACAGTACTTTCATACATTTTTTTATAATCATCTTTAATAAAAAAAAAAAAAGAAAAGAAAAAGCATACAAGAATCAAAGGTAGACAGACACGTACACTATGGTTTTGTTCTATTTAGAAAGTCAGAAAATGCGATCGATAATCCGTGTACTTACTAACAAGATCAGTCTGTTTTTTTTCTTTCTTCTTGAATAGTAGATGACATATGAATTTGAGAAATAGAGAATATTTGTAATTTTTTTTAAAAAAATCAAATAAATTATTATCAAACTCGATGGACGGATATCATTGTTTATTTGAAGATCGTTTTTATTCTCTTTCTTTTAGAATTTGATAATTCATTTTTACCATCATCCTACAATGTGAATTATATGAATTTTTCTCATCGTTATACAAAAAAAAAAGAAAAGAAAAAAGACATTAGCATAATGTTTTTACTTTAATAAAGTTGTGCATTGTTTTTTCTTTACATATTTTGACAATTGTTCTTAACCATATTTAAAATCACATTAGTTCGAGCTGTGACATATAAATTACAAAATAGATTAGTTTTTCTTTTTCTTCTTCTGTAGTACACATTACCTTGAAAATTCAAGATTTATTTGGTGATTATAGCCAGAGATTATTTCAAACTGTTTTTTTTTTTTTCTTTTTGTCAAATTATAACAAAAGTATTTAACACAAAACTATTATTTAGAATATGAGAGAAATTTGACTAGAGAGGTAAAATTTGCTACAACTGAATGTATAAGAATGATAGCATAACTTATAGAGATTTTGATCTACACTTGTTAGTTATGTTCGAAAATGATATCCTTTTACTCTTGAATAGTATTTATTCAATGATAAAACTACAATTAATCTCTTCTACAAATTAATAATATTTATTTATTCTATTTTAGTCACTAATTTTACGAATGGTGAAACAAAACGTGCAAGAACTGCTTATACTCGACATCAAGTGCTCGAACTAGAAAAAGAATTCCATTTTAGTAAATATTTGACACGTCGTCGACGAATTGAAATAGCACATTCACTCTGTTTAACTGAACGTCAAATTAAAATTTGGTTTCAAAATCGACGTATGAAATGGAAAAAAGATCATAAATTACCCAATACAAAATCGAAATTACCCGATACTCTACCAAATACCACAATGTCAACGCCAACATCATCGACATCACCATCATCTCAAACAAATAATAGAGTATTGAATAGTCCTAATAATATAATTAAACAAGAGCATAATACAATTAAAGAAGAATCATTTTCACCAACATCAAATTAAAAAGTATTTTAGTCTTTATTTTTTATTTTTAATATTATATCTATGCTCAAAAATAGAGGTATGGAACCTGTTAAAATAATTTTTCCATCAGACTTTGAATACGCATGTTTTGGATCAATAGTATAGTTAAGAGTCAATAAGATTCTTTGCATGAGTTTCAAAACAGAATTTCAATTGATTTTCTGTTCATATAATCGAAGTTTTTAGGAGATTTTCTAACAAAAAAATTCAAAAGAAATGAAATTGTTAAAAATGTACGTTGAAAGAAATATTATTTCTTTGTATATTCAAAACATAAAAGTTAGAAAACTCTAAAAATCTTCTATCATTGTAATTCAAATATTTCAAAAAAAAAAATCAATTAACATTTATTTGGAATGTCCGATTATTTGAAAGATTATGGAATAATTTCTAGTAATTTTTATCTTTGGAATTTTGCTATTGATAACATCCTGTTGTAACTTGACTCATTTAGAAATTTTTTATTTTGCCTTACTGTTTGTATCTTCAAACTATTGTACATAGATAATTCCATTGAAATTCTATCAGAATTGCATGCCAAACAACGTGAAAATTTTTAGTACAATGAGATCATCAATAAATAAGACTATTTGATCAAAATTAATTTAAAGAAACATCAATTTTATAAGTATATCTAAATTATCGTTAGATTTTGTTATTAATGAAAAACAATAACTTCTTCCTGATCAAGAAACATCATCCTAAAATATAGTAAATAACTAATAGAAACTATAATAGAGTTACTTTGTTTTTTATCATTACATATAGGGCATTTATAAGCGCATGTATTTTGAAAAAATTTAACATTTAAAAGGATAGTACCGGCTGTCCATAAAGTATGAGTCACTTTATATTTTTTTCATATTCTGTCAGGGTTTATCCGAAACAATTTCTTTTCTACTAAAAGAATGGGCATAAAATTGTCGACAAAAATATATTGACTACTGCTGTGAGAGTGAGACGTTACACAAAAATACGGCGGAGAAGCTCTCAAATAGTTCGAATTCAATAAACCAGAATTTTTAGTTTTAGATGAAGATGCAAGGATTAGCTGCATCTAATTTTTTGCACAAAGAGTAACTTTATTGAAATCTTCTAAGCAAGCAGCGTAATTTTGTTCTTTTCACTAAGTATATTAGAAGAAAAAAGTTTTAGAACTTGTTCCATTCAGATACAATGGACATGTTCGTTCTCTTTAAAATAAAAGTAATCGGAACCAAAAAATTGAACAAGTTATGAGGAATATACAGCAGAATGTGAAATTTCTCTCTAAAAGTTATGATTTCTTGGTAAAACGAAAAGAGAAAACAATTTCTTATACAACCAGTTGTGTTGTAAGAAAAGTCAAGTTGTAAGTAAAAGATAGAACTTTTGAAAGGCTACCAACTATTATATTTAAAGTTTTCTATATATCAACAAGCAAACGAATTAAACCGAAAAAATTCGTTTTTAGATTAGAAAGTTGACCATTTGAGAGCCCGTTCTCTTAGTAGAAAAGAAACTGTTACGGATAAATCCTGCTAGAGGTATAAGCAAAATATAAAGTGACTCATACTTTATGGGACATCCATTATACCGTAGTCACTTCTAATATGTACGTTGAAATCTTGAATGCATTTATAACATCTTATAGAAATTCCAATATGGATAATATAGTTCAAATAAATTCATCTGTCTTTAGAGACTGTTTCCTTTAATGTATTTTCCGAATAATTTGAGATTGTGATCTATTTCTTTTTGTTATTCTTTTGATAATTGTTTTTTGTTTGGTAGATAGAGCACGTACAATTTTAATTACATCATGCTGAGTTCGTTTCATTTATATGTTTTTGACACACAAAAGCAAAACATATTCTTATCTTCTGGGGTGAATTGAACTTGACTTTATAAGATGTTATTCATTTACACTTTACACTATCACACACACATATTAATCGAATTATCCAATAAATTGATCGTAATGGTGAATATAAAAAAATAAGTATAAAAAGCAATTAAAAGAATAATTGGATAAAATGAGCAAGTGAGACGATTTTCACTAGAATTTTTAGTTGTTATGGTAGAAAAAACAATTTTTAATTTTACATCGACCAATGTAAAGATTACCGAGTAAATCACTTTCTCATCACACAAATTACATAGTAATTCTCAATTTTTTGACTTGATAACAAATTCCCCTTGGTTTAGATATGCATTTGGCAAATTATCGTTAATTCGTTACGTTCAAATACTCTTTTGTGCTTACAGAAAATTCTAAAGTTTTATTTTAATTTTAATCTGAATAAAGCCATATTGTGCCAATATTCGGTTGTTCAAAATTAAGAAATGAGAGAAAAACTCAACCACCACTACCACAATTGTTACTTGTCTATCTATCGGAAGTCTATTACAAAGAGAAAACAATTCATTCAGATGTTATCTGTTTCATTTTCTTCTCTTTACCAATACATATATAAATCGGTTTTCTTCTCTTCTAACTGTTCAACCAATGAATAATTTTTTTTTCGTTCGTCTTTGATGTATGCTTGTTTTGGAAAGCAAAAAAATATCATTAATAATACGAAGAAAAAAAGTACAAATCCCGTTCATACTGCGCCCGACAATACACAGTTCAATAGTTCTATGGTCATTTATTTTATGTTAATGACTTTTTTTCGACAGTTCCCTGTATCATTTATCTAAATAGGAAAATGAAAATGTCTATGATTTTAATCATAACTCGAACAAACGTGTAGTCCTATATACACAAATAATAGAAAGAACAATAGTTTTTTGTATGTATGTATAGTGGACATATGTGAAAAGAAAGTAATAACATACAACACAACACTTTTTTTGGATATTTTTTGTTTTTTCTCTATAGATTACAGTATTTTAATATATGAAGGTGAAATACTATAATTTTCGAACAAGGCTGGAATACTAGAATCTGTTAAGTGTATTTGAAACACATAAACTTGTAGAAATTCTCAGTTTTCACTTGAAAATAGAGTTACTGGTTGGTTTTTCTCCTTTTTAATTTCATTTTCATACTTATACTCCATCATTTGTAATATGTATATAAATCACTATAATTTGTATAAAATTGATTCATGATCAACAAACATTTAGTCTAGTCTATTTCAGAATTAACAACTATCGTCTGGTTTTATTTTTCTCAAGAAGTGCATCAAAGATATATTAATAGAATAATCATTATCTTGAAAATCAGTAATTTTAAATAATCGTTTAGTGAAGATTCTCGCAGTTAATGATGGATCAATTCAGCTTTGTCTTCTATCATCTACAATATACCAAGTGACACATAATTTTAAGTCTATTGATCAATTTTGCCGATGTATGTACTTTCGCAGAGTTTATCGTCTCATAAACAGTGAGTAGTCAGTCACAACTAAGTGTCCGACTATACGCTAGATTAGCAATAAGGTGACGACTGTGTACGATGTAGAGCAAATTCTAATCTAAAATCTTATTTTGCTTTCTGTGAGAATGGTTGAATAAGTACAACTGTTACATAAATCACCAAGATTAATTATAAGTTAATTATTAGTTGAACAATTGGCTGGCTACTTACTTCTTGAAATAACTGGACTTCGAGTGCTGACGAAGATAATTCTTATTTTCATAATATTACCAGAGTGCAAGACTCCTTCTACATTAAAAAACCTCTAGCATAAATTCGTACTTTAATATAAAGTTTTGTTTTACACAATGAAACCGTCAAAAAGAAACGTTCTTTTTTAGAAACCATTCTCGTTCATAATTTTTACTTTTAAAAATGAGCGTTATGTTTACATATATTCAGTCAAATCTTAGAACATAAATCATATTGTTCAAAATATTTTCACATGCTTAGAAATGGATTGATAGGATCAAGAAAAAAAATATCGTATGTCTCAGAAAAAGCATAAATTTTTTTTCTCTTATGTTCAATGAATAAAATGCTGTTTTTTCTGTCTCATAAATGTTATTAATAATTGTCCACAATAATGTTAAATCTTTGATTTTTCAAATGACAATAAAATTCTTGAATTACTCACAAAGATTTTCACCATTATCTTGTTAATTTGGTTTTTGTTCTCTATATTTTGTTGTCAAGAAAACGACGTATCACAAAATGTATAGCAGCAGCACTTATTATTTGTCATTAATAATATTATGTCACGCACACACACGTATACACGAACAGACATACATAGAGAGAAAAAAGAAACTTGATATACATCTTTCATTCGACAAGTAAACAAAGAAAAAAAAACATTTGAAAAATAAAAAAATAATATAGGATATTTATTTTATTTATGTCATTTTGCACTGCAGTAGAAATAAGAAAAAGGTAATAATGAACACACGAAAAAAAAAAGAGAAGAACTCCAAAACAATAGAAAACTATATAATAGTCTCTATTCAGCAGAAATGTAATAATTTCATTGGAAATCTACCAGTTTATACAATATCCTGTGCGAACAACGTGAAAAATTTAGTGTTGTAAGATGATCAACATATAAAACTCTTTGATCGAGATAATTTTCAAGAAAAATAGTTCATCAGATTTTACCTGTTTCTAATAGAGATTTTTTTCTCGTGAGTCATAACATTAAAAAGTTGTCTTCACCTTATTGACTAACCGAACAAATATAAATAGCTCTCTGTTTTGTACGTAAACTTAAGCAGTATGGGAGAAAACGGAATCGAATCAAAATAAATTGAATTTTTACAAAAAGAAAAAGTCAGTTTAAGCTTTTCCCATTCTCACAAATCAAATTTCTATGGCTGTAAACTGGTACAATTAAATTCGATACTAAATTCATCATTAAAAAATAGTTTCCTACATAAATGAGAAAAGTTTAGAATTGCTTATGATAACGATGTTTCTTTAAATTAATTTTGATCAAATAGTCTTATTTATTGATGATCTCATTGTACTAAAAATTTTCACGTTGTTTGGCATGCAATTCTGATAGAATTTCAATGGAATTATCTATGTACAAT
>CAJNOQ010002205.1:0-25683 GCA_905250885.1 Didymodactylos carnosus | reverse complement strand
ACAATTTCCAAGAAAAGCCCTAAATATCCATCGTCAACTCAAAGCTACAGAAATAGGAAGAAATTAATTTAGGGCTTTTCTTGGAAATTGTATAACTTTGCAAAGAAAGGTCATGTAGAGTTAGGAGAGATCTCATTTTAATCAGAAATGCGCAGGCTACAAGCATAATTCATTAAGAAAAGTTTTAGTTATTTTTCAGAGTTTCTGAAAAACTGATTTTCCAGAAAATCGGGTCTTCGAAGCTCGACGAGCAGCTCTCATATTTATATTTGGAATCAGCATCATCAATGACCTATAACCCACTAGGTTTCGTTGAAAAAACGAGGGAGCACTTAAAAACGTTCCCTCGTTAGAATGATTTGCCTGATAATTTGAACATCAACATATAAAAGCACGAGCGCATTTAAACGTTAGTTTTACAGGTTTTTTTACGATATTCTTTCTAATCGAATGTTTTTTGAGTTTTGGAAAAGTTTTCTAACTGGTTTTACAGAGATTCGGTCTCTGGAAAAGCCCTTGGAGAATTTTCTCAAAAGTTGAAAACTATTCCATTGGAAAGCACACACGAGATAACCTATAGAAACAAGGTTTAGATACTTTTAGATCGCTCACAAAGCTCAGGTCCACATGCTTAGCCAAAATTCTCCACCGTGTGGCGATACTCCGGTAAAAATCTCTCAGAATTCTCTCAAGTTAGCAATGCAATTTCCATCCGCTTCTGAACGTCTACCTTGTGCAATCTTTGTTTCTGATAGAGTACTATAATGTCGGTTTTCGAAGTTCACCAGGCTTTCTTTTTTTATTTTCATCAAAACTCCGCTGGGTGTGACGAAGCAATCAGTCGAAAACGCTTATTCGCTCAGCCCTTGACTTTTTATCACGAGGTTGAAAGCATTTTCACTGAAACAAACACTGAACTCAGTCGACAAAAACTACAACGGTTTCCAAAATTTTGCTACACCCTCCATGCTGAGCCGCTCGCGTTTTGCAGAAAGATTTATCCAAGACAAAAAAGACACTTTTATGAGTTAAGAAAATCCGTAATATCTTTTATTTTACTCCTTTTAGAGCTTAACGGTGAAAGTAGACTGAAGTGCAAGGGGGAAAAAGCGTTTTTGGAATGGTGGAATGGGCTAGAGTGATTGAAATGGGCTGAAGTGGGCTGGAATGGGCCGGAGTGGACCACATCGATGCTGAGGGACAATTTCTATTTTTCTGTAGGTATTCTTAAGGCCCTTGTCCCCCCCTGCTTCCTTCAGAGGGCGTTTTTTGACAAGTTTTTCGATTTTCCATTTCCGACGGATTTATGTCAAGCGGGAAAAGCGCGTTCCGTCACTCCGTGGAGTGCCGAAGTGCTTGGAGTGGGTCCGTGCGCTTACAGAAACTTTACTGAACTGAACTGTCCCAGAAATCTCTGTTCCCACAAACAGAACAAAAAGGTTCTGTCTGTGGGATAGGAATTCACAGAACAAAACACAATTGCTCCATTATCCAGGAAATACTCGCAACAAGAGAACACGATTGTTCTGTTTTGGGGAAGACTATTGAGAGAAATATCACTAGTTTATTCTAAAAAAAAAACACACTTCGCCACTCCGAACCATTGTACGGGATGCCGGAGTTAATTGCAATATTTCCGAAAGCCCTCGGCTAAAAAGCCCACTTTTCCAGAAGTCCATTATGAAATTAAAAACCAAAGCAGATTGCTATCGCCACTAGAATCAGCATATCTGAAAACCTCCAGGCTCTGAGATCCAGCCTGAAATCTTTATTTCACTGTATACGAATTTTTCTTGCATTGGAAAGACGCTCATTGAAGCAGCTACTCTTACACAGATAAAAATCGAAAATAGCCATGATCCAATTGACGGACAATTCTTGCTCACACCATGTACGGTAGTAATAATCTTTCGGTCAGATATATAACTAGAAAACGACTTGGGTAGTAAGTACTTGGAGCATGCCTTTTGCTTTTTTAAATTTTTAATTCTTTCACAAAAAAGTATAGTAGCAATTGAAAAAATGTCCAATGAATTGATGACAGAATATATGAGAAAATATAAATTCGATAAAAGAAACGGCATGTTAGAAAAATTAGTTGATGGAACGTTGTAAGACTTTTATTTTTCAATCATCGTCGCTTGAACTACTTGAAGTCTCATCTTCTGACTCATCGTAACTTCTTTTTTTTTCTTCGATTGATTCACTTGTCTCAGCTGATTGATCGTTCTTGTTGTCATCTTAATTTAAATGTATAAATATTATTAGGCTACCAGTAACGATGAATGATTTGGAATACTGTTTCGAAGCGCAATTAATAAAGTTAATACGACTGCGAAGTGTAGAGTTCGTAAAAGCATCTTTCGGATAAACTACCTGCTTCTTAGGATTTATCAGTATAATGCACTATTTGGGTTTAGTAACTCTTTAATTGTTTTTTAAGTAGAAATGCTTGCAGTCAGCGTAAGGATCTATTATCAATGCATACCTGATTTAATCAAGTCATCAAGATCTGTTCCACTCTGGTCCACTGTTCCGTCGCCATCTTCATCATCAACGTCACTATCATTACGTTTTCTCATTAAATCAATATCGTAACCTTCGGAATCTGATTCTTCAGATGTAAATTCTTCATCAATTTGTTGATCATCGGCACGACGTTTTCGTATAGCTGCCAACAAAGACTATCATTAGTTGCAACCATTAGTTGCAGTACAAAGAAAAAGAGTAAGAAAACAATAGATAACACTTTATAATCAGATTTTGGTGATCAACAAAATCTGTTCAATCTTGGCAAGCTTGTAGACTCTGAATCAGCATAAAGATAGTTACAAGACTGCTTAGGTTTTTATCAAATGCTTCTGAGATATGCCCTATAAGTGATAAAACTATTAATCTGATGTTGGTCTACTCTCTGATCACATCCTCTTATATCATAGTTTCAATAAAATATCCATAAACCTTCATATAGTTGTCTAATTTGAAAGATGTGGAGAATAACACAGTAAATGCACTAAAGCATTCAAACAGAAAAGGAAGAAAACTCACTCGCACCGTCCGATGATTGCACATAACAGATGACAACGAAACATGCCAACAGAATTGTTGGTAGTACATTGATACTCATGTTGATGATGTTTGCTTCGAATAACTAGCAGATAAATGGTATATGTTCTGATGGTGTGATTGGAAAAATTTAACAATAAAAGGAAATATGTATGACAACAGTGGGAGAAGATATGTATATTTGCAATAGTGTGATTTTTTTCGTTTTTCGGTACGATTATTATTAATATATACAGAAAATATGATAGTAGAAATATGAAAAGAAGAGAAAGAGAGAGGTGTTTCGGTAACATGTTGAGAGTATATGAGAGAAAGGGATGTTGAATAATTTGCATACAAACAACAATATGGAAAAAGAAATGAATGAATGAATCGGGATAAGAACGAAAATGTTTTTTTCTCAAAATAATTAAAGACAGCAGTAAAGATTAAGCAGTAGTTGCTATACGGTTGAAAGTACAAACTACGCTGCATATAAAATCTACGAGGCGAGAATAAAGTGGTCAGAAGAGAAAAATAATGGGATAATTTGCAGTCTGTCATAATCGGAACAGTTACTTCTCCTAAAGTGATTAGTGTCGATTGCGATTAGATCTTATCACAAAGAGCAGCGATGGAATTGGGTCCCGTTTTTCTAAAACCGAATCAAATAGCTCCAATATCTGCTAAAGATAGTCTGAACCTTCTCTGAAATAATGTACATGTCAAGTTGATTCTTAGGTATTTCTAATTTACACACATGCTTCTTACTCATAAGGTATCAGAGATACTGATTTCTACATACCGGCTTGTCTAGATAACCACTCAAGTTAATATCGTTCAAGATATATGGCTTGACGGCATATTTGATTTAAACCTTTATTAAAAAGAAAGTATAAACCTAAGCACAAAGAGTTAAAAACCCACTTTAGCACTATACACAGAAACACACACATATAAACATAGGAACGTAAAACATAACAAGAGAGAAGTAAATAAATAAAAAAAACAGAAAAAGTCTTCGTCTTATCCTTAGAGACATTACACTTGCACTATCGGTTACAATGGTTTTATTGAAGCTAATGATGCTCAACCTAGAACTAGAGCTCAATTTACTCTCATCACATGTAACACCCACTTAATCGAACTTAATGTTGATACGTGACAGATGGGAATCCAGACTTCTTAAAGCGATTAGGCATAGATATAAACTTTAAAACAGAATGATATATCTCTATCATATCTTCACATTTCATAGGATCATATAGCATAAGTAATGACATTGTTATGGTTGCCGTAGGCATTATGTCAACAATCTCAGAGAATAGCAGTTTTTGTTGGTTTTGGTATAAAGGACAATGGGAGGAAAAAGTGTTCAAGTGTCTTATTCGCACCACATATACAATACGGATCAGCAGTGAGATTGCTAATGTACAAATCATGCCTTAGTTAAGTTCGATCAACTCGACGTCGACAAAAATGTATTTTATCTAAGCGATTATTCACAAAAGGAAATCTTTTCTTGACCAATGTTTAAATTTTCTTTTTAAAAGAATTCAACGACGTGTACTGAACGGTAATTCTTGCTAATCAATACGAGCTTGGTAAAAAAATGATTCTCTAAATATTGTTATTCTGGGAGATGGCTGCCAGTGTTGATCATTTTGTTGACTACGAGTATTATAATTATGAGTAAGAACTGAAGTGTTTGTTGAAGAAGATATTAAGTCAAACAAATAATTAGGTGACTTAGTCACTAATATCGTATGATATGTAACAATTCTACTTCGATGAAAGTACTTGTTCATAGGCTCCCAGCCAATATCCTTCAAGACCTTCTGACTACTACTACCTTTCATAGCTCCTGTTACTGCTAACACTGCATGATAGTGCAGCTTTTGAATACGCTCAACATTGGAATCGGATGTGTTACCATATATGATGCTACCGTAATTAAAACAGGGCATGATGAAGGGCTTATAAACCACGTTAAGTGCCTGACGACATAGAATTCTACTGTAAAGTTTGAATAACACAATTAATTTCAATCTTTTGCAGTAGATAGTCAACATGTTTAGTCCAGTCCAGTTTAAGTGTTAATATTATCCCTAGATGTTTATGTGACTGAACATAACTGAGCACTGTTGCTCCAATTCGAAGTATAGGTAGCATTTGTGGAAATTTTTTTTAATGTGAATAACATTGATACGCATTTACCTGAGTTCAAGGGTAGTTTCCAGTTAATAGATCATTTATTCACTTTGTTAAGGTCACCATTTAAGTGATTAGCAACACCACCATTTTTTGCAAAATGGTCATTTAGAGCATCAGCTTTCTCATTAGGTTCACTGACAAGTTTACCAGCGGAAGATCGAATAGGAGGAATTGATGATTTACTAGTACGATCTAAAGAATGCTTAACAAGTGTCCACCATCTCTTTGATTTTATACTTATATCCACAGATATTTGCCTATAATAGTCATTTTTTGCTGTATTGCATTTCTTGTCAGACGACCTCAATATTTCTTTATAAGAAAGAAAATTTTTATCATTTTTGTTTCGTTGATATCGATAAAACGCTTCATTTTTACCACGTAGCATCGAACGCAACTTTTCATTAACCCTTCGTAGCTGTCCTCACTTTGTAACACCATAGGTGTCCCGGGATCCAGGTGGACCCACCTTGAGAAAACATTTTAAAACTAGAGGTTCTTTCTTTCGTTTAAGCATTTGATGCATGGATAGAAGACATTAATTACCCTCGGTCTGCACGTGGATATATCGACAAATATGTCGATAATACATTAACTTGGAGTTCAGAGAACATTTTTTAAAGAATTTTTACACCTCATGATATACAGCTATTCTGGGGCTCAACCACTTAAATGTATGTTGTGAATATGTACTGATATATCAAAACTTAGTGGCCCTTAGATAGAAAATACAAAAGATCATGTTCTTACTTCGTTTTTTATTTTGGTATGGATAAAAACTGTTTTAATCATAAAAACCTGTATTTTCCTGTCTTAAAATCATAAAACTGTCTTTACTACTGTCTACTATAAATAAGTCTACTGTTGCTATTGTTCTAGTGTATATTTTTTTGCTTGTTCGCTATACGCTGTCTCAGCTAATCACTTGTGACACGAGTGACAAGTCACTGTTGTGATCCTATTGGAATGAAAGAGACACACGTTCTGCCCACAACCATCATATATTTGTCGAACCTTACGTCCAGGTTTTGCTGGGCAAAGATAGCATCGTTTCTTCGCTCGATTCACATTCGTATTAACGTTGTGGTCCTTCTTTGTATCCAGCTGGAGATCACAGCCGAGACATTGTAGAGCAACTTTGACTTTCGGCATGAGGCGCCGCGTTAAATATACTAACGGGTGCGGCATAAAGAATGTCACCATTTCTGTTTTTCGGATAGCGTGGTCGGATTTCATCGTAGAGAATTGAGCTTAGTCTCAAACGATTCCTCGTTAAATTGTCGACTAGAATATGTAAAAATCTTCCCTTCAAAGTTTAAATGAGAAAATTCGGACAAATAATACTGAAAAGCTTCAAAGTGACTAAGTTTCCCATCTAAAAATCATCTTTTCTCTTTTTATTCGTTGGCACTTTAAGGCATAAAGAAAACTAATCAGCCATTTTGTAGCGCTCAACAAGCTCTACCTTTTACCCGTAAACTAAAAAGTTACACATGAAAATCTAGCTTGTAAAAGAACGTTGCCTTTTTTAGATTTTGGCACCAAATCACGCTTGTGAAACAGCTGTTTTCGGGCATTCAGAAAACTTTGCATAAGTTGACCAGAAAGTCAACTATGAAACTGTTTTAGCTTTATGTTGAAGAGTAATGCATGGCAAATCGCATAAATCGTCGGACTTCAAATCCCTTTTCATATTCTAATAAAAGAAGCAAAATAATCCAACTTTCAGACATTTTCGGCTGAAATACAATAAGGCAGTTTTTCAGTTGGAATAGTTGCTCGAAACTGACTTTATTGTACACCGGTAGCAAGAGGGCACTTGGTTGTACTCGCAAAATTCTACTGATGCGTTTCCGCATTAATATTTATACTATCATATAAAATAATTTCAAACAGAGAAACCTCTGGGAAACTTAGTCACGTTGAAGCTTCTTAGTATTATTTGTCCGAATTTTCTCATTTAAACTTTGAAGGGAAGATTTTTACATATTCTGGTCGACAATTTAACGAGGAATCGTTTGAGACTAAGCTCAACTTTCCACGATGAAATCCAACCAGGCTATCCGAAAAATAGAAATGGTGACATTCTTTATGCCGCACCCGTTAAATATAGTGAATTGGCACTTTGTTTAATTTAGGATACTGAGAGAGTTTTCTTGTCTTACTTGATTTAGAACCCGGGCTTACGACTAGGAGAAGTCGAGAGAAAAATTAAGGGATCACAATCCAACGAATGTCTTTTCTAGAGAGTTACTAGAATAATAGAGGGCAGCTCAAACCGGACTTTAAACCACGACTATAACACCGTAGCTGTCCTGGGGTCCACGTGGATCCATACTCTAAAATTCTGCCCTTAAGGCATATTTATAAAATTTAGAAAGGTTCTTGTGCATGAACACTATACCAATGATTACAGAAAAAAGTGACTTGAAAGGTTTAATAGTGGCGTAGCGAGAAACAAAACATTGCAAAGTGGATCCACGTGGACCCCACGGTAGCTACGAAGGGTTAAATCAGACTTTGTCTCTAGAGGACACAGTTATTGTTTTATGAGGAATAACGGAACTTGCAATGTCAAGTATTTTATTTTTTACTAAACAAACTGCATCATCTAGAGAACTGCCGTAGATTAATGAATACCAATCTATATTTGAAAGTTCCGAGCGATAATTATCCATTGTAGAGCTGAATTCATACAATGTTTCACGTATAAAATTCGTACCATTGAATTCATTTTCATATTTTTTCTAGAGACATACAACTATGGAAAGATAACATAGGATGGATAGTTTGGTGTTGCCGCAACCTCAAATTATATAACGTTGTTACAACCCAAACTGTAGATACCTACCCATACCTACCCATACCTGCCCATACCTATCTGTACCTACCCATACCTACTTATCCTACAAGCCGCTGGCGGAGGGTGAGTGGTAGCATGATAGTGAGTAACCAAACAACATTTCATATACCCAAGCAGAAAATCCCACATGAAAATATCTAGATACTTCACAAGATTTCTTACTTGAACATGTGATAAATCTAACATCCAGATATATGGGGTAAAATATAGGGTTATCTAGGTATATCGACTACTGTATTGGGTTAGCTAGCTTGGATTGCCCAATACTCAATACTTTCTTTTTACTTGTATCTAGGTATATTGGGTATTGGATTGGATTGTCTAGGTAGGATTGCCCAATACTCGATACTTTTTATTCGCCTGGGTAGTTCGTCGGTATGGGTAGGTATGAGTAGGTACGAATAGGTATGGGTAGGTATGAGTAGGTATGAGTACGCATAGGTTAATGAGGTAGCGATTTTGAGGTTGCAGCAATCCGTAATTATCCAAGAGGTCAAAGATAACGCCATTTGCACTTATCAGTTCAAAGAAATGACCCAAATAGTAGAAAATACGAAGATTTTATCTTTACGTATCTTCAAAAAACTAGTATTTTAAAACTGGTATTTAGATCAATTTGTGTTCCAGCTGTAGTGATTTGTAATCAAGAACTTCAGTTTTTTGAATCTTTTGATTAAAGTTTTGTTTGAACTTTGTTGAAGAAAAGTAACAGATTTCGCTTTTTGCCCAAAAGTTACATGGTATTAAATGTTTATGTTGCTTTGTGAAAAGAAGTCTAGACGTTTATGAGATCTTTTTTCTCGTATACATTTTAATGCACATGCATGTGGTAAGGCTATTAGGCTGGGAGCTGATGCCTAACTAATATTCTTCCTTGATAATTGGCCTTGTTCGGCTTTGATTATTATGGGTCATAATAAATAAATTCCTATAATTATAACGCTCAAGTTAAAAAAGCACTGACAGTAAAGAGAAAAGTTTCCTTCTGGTCCTAATCTTCTGGGTTCGCACTGCTTTCGTCGGAGTTCTGAATGTCATAATAAAACTGTGTTATCAAATAATCATAATTCAATTTATATAAAAAGAATCAAATAAATGGGCTTAGCATCGATCAACATCGCGAGGATAGTAGAAGTTGCTGCTAAGTAGCCCAGTGCTATAAAATTACAGCAAATTATACTTCTTACTAGAGATGTGCAACCCGATCCGTACCCTATCCGCAGGTTTGGTACGAGTACGAAGTTGTCGGCAAAATCAAAATAATTATGGAAAGAATACGATTTCGACTCAAATCATATGAAATCGCACGACACGAAACACATACGAGTGTAAGGTTAAGCTCTATCTACTGGTATATAATACAATTTTTTCTCTTCTCTGTACAATTGTTTTGGATCAATTAAACTCTAACTGCGGTCACTTGTCCTAAAACTTTTCTTTCGCTGCTAGATAAGCAAGTGTCAGAAAAATAATGTTTTTATAGACAATCGACATAGCTTTACCAAATCTGTGACTTAGGTTTTTCCCTTCTCACAACTTTATTTTTGCAAATTTTTTTTTCAACGGTATAATGGCTTCCAATGGCACAAATCGCTCCTATAAATTGCTGTAGTTCTGTCATTCAGCAGATGCAAAAATTATTCTTTTAGCGAGTTGTAGTGCTTTTTTCAGTGTTTCAGACTGTATTAGGTGACTGCAATAAATATCTCGTTTTGAGAACGGTTTCTCATGAAAACGTAAGCAGTTATACTAACAGCTATTAAGATCTCTCGTTAGACAGCCATGCACCACTGAGTACGCACATCAGGCTGAATCCTGGTCACCTTTTGTCAAATGATAGGCTAGAGGTAGTATAACAAAACGATAAAAAGTTATTAAAGATTTTCTCATAGCTAAATAAAAATCAAGGATTTTACCATGGGCAACTAAGAGAGGTCGCAAAAAGTACAACGGCTTATTAAAAGTGTAAAGCTCTATGGGAAACAAAAAAAAAACTCTTTTTTTCTTCTGATACTTTTTGTAAGGGTGATTTCTTTAACGAGGATCAGTAGATCAGACTTTTGGAAGACACTCATCCACCATCTGCTTGTATAAAACACTTTCCTAACTAAATATTCTGGTTTTACGCAAAAGCAATACCAGGTCAACACTGCCTTGAACATTGAAACATTGGAAAATCTACTCAAACTCGATGCAGTAGTTCGGATACTTTTCCTATCTCTTGTGCCTCAGACCTTTAGAACTGGTCACAATTAAAGAAAAAATTTTAACGCACATTGTTTTTCAAAAAAGAAGTCAAATCTAAACCGTACGTTTGTCTCGCATAGACAACTTCTTACTTAACTTTCTGCTTTAATTAATCAAGCCTAAGGAAAAAGCAATTGAAACCGGAGACCAAGACTTTTTTTAAAAGTGAGTAACTCACCTAGCCTCCTATTGAGGTACGCTTCCTACTCAGTATGCAAATGGTAATACAAGTCATGATAACTTCTGAAAAAGAAAAATGTAAATTGAAAATTAAAGATCGGCAAATATTTTTTGTTTGAGATCAAATTACAGCTTCTGTACATATTTTTCTTTGACAGATGAGAAGGAATAAAGATTATATTCAGGTACATTTAGACTGGTGAAAAAAATACAGTTTTCTTCGAACTCGTTTCGATGTTACTAGTGCAGACGATAACATGCACCATTCGTATTCTGTACAAGACAATAAGAAAACTTAACGTCGCTTACAAACTTTCTTTTAGAAAGTGTATATCAAAGTTTGACATAAATTTCCGCATTTGACATACGGGAACCTCTCCAGGTGCCCCACCCCGTTTTTAGTGATAATATGTCTGTTCGATAAAAGATATCGTTCTGTTAAAAAAGCTTAAAAATGATCTGAGTTCATTACACTTTTTTCAAATGTTATAAACTTTGCTCTATTGGCTGAAAACTGTACTACACACTAGACTGCAGTTGCTCTGCGTACAAATTGCGATGTCGACAGACTCTGTCTCTGGCTGAAAATACTGCTCCAGGCTGATCTTATCAGTAGGCTCTGAGCATTGTATTTTTGCTTTGATTTAATCTTTGAACTGCTTATAAGATAAAAGAACAATGAAGGAAATTTGAAAAAGAGAGGCTCTGACTAAATGGTGCCAGACAAAAAAATAACAACAATAATCTAAGTCCAACAGCCATTTTTGAACGTGCAAATGGTCAATTTTCAGTTTCCGTAGAACACTGTCCCTTTTTCAAAACTTTTCTACGATGAGCAGTTGCTGGGTTATGGCGTTCTCATTTCGCAAAAAAAGATCGTAAAGAAAAAACAAAATTCCTAGCATAAATGCTAAATGTCTGTCGACACAAAAAACATTTTCTCTGCATGTCGAGTTTTTGCCTATTGAACATGTATAATAACACGGAACATAAGAAAATGAAGTTTGATTAAATAAATTGAAAATATATACTCATGTGCCCTTCTCCGGCTCCCACCACCTTTGATCTTACGCATGGTATCGCTTTGGCCACTTGAAAATCAATCCAGGACCATTTCAGAATGTTAAACAAGTCTGTTTTTCATTTACAGGTGAATCTTGTATTGTAAAAATTGCAACGATAAACCATTTATAAATTGTAGTTGGCGTAGAAAATTCTATGTTCTAATCACTTCTTTATAGATTATCGTATGTACTAACTTTATTATAAAAACTTAATCAGTTATTCAAACAATGAATTTACGAGCGCTCACATTTTTCATTTATGGACAATATTATTTAATAAAATAAGGGAAAAATGTGTTTTGATCACCAAATTTATTAGCAGTGAAATGATCGCCAAAAATAAGACTTTTGATCACCAAATCAATTAAAGGAAATATGTACAAGAAGAATATATAACAATTTAATAGAAAATTAACTAGTTTAGTCTCAGCGTTATTGCAAATTCATTGGTGGATAGACAGGAAAAAGAATATGAAGGAAATATATACATGACGAAATGTGAAAGATACATAAAACATGTCAACACTTGACGATTTTTGAAATTCTACTGTCAATGGTTAAGTGTTTTGAAATTTTATTGATTTTGGTGAGCAAGACCTATAAATAACTGCCCTGTATTACAGACGACACCATCAAAAAAATGTCGAAGCAAGAATTTTTTTGGTGATCAAAACAACTAATACCCATAAAATAAATTTAACTTATTTAATCAAGCTTCATTTTATTATGTTCCGTGCAGAGTCCTGCGATTTAACCCGATCACGCGGATTCGGAATCGGGATTCCGAAATCTTTTATCCAGATTCGTGATGGGTCTGAGTTCATCGGAACGGGATCGGGATCACATTATTTTGCATTATTTTTTTTATTCAAAACACAAAAATAACAAAGACCATGTTTCTGAGTCTCCTAAACGTTAATCACAAAAATAGCAATATAAAAAAATATCTCCTTATGTCGTTTGATTTTCAGTGTCATTAAAACTACCATTATTCCGATTGAGTTTTTCCTTCTTGACTGTGAAAAGAGTAGAACGTTTGCGTGTAGAGATTTACTAATGCAGGAATAAAAGAAGGAACTTTGAGGCGCGTTTTAGTCTGGAAAATCGGGATCGGGATCCCCCAAAAATTTGTGCGCGTTCGGATTCTAGACGAGTTTTAGGTCTACGGGACGAGATCGGGTTCAGGATCAAAAAGGTCAGATCCGCAGGACTTTAGTTCAGTGTTATTATACATGTTCAGTAGGCAAAAACTCGACATGTAGACAAGCTGAAAATGTTTATGATATTGACAGACAAGTAGTAGAATAATAGAAAAAAATTTGAGCTCTTAATTTGCTGTTTTTATCGAGATACGAATTTTTTAATGTAGCTGCTTTTCTGTTTTACAGTTTTCAGCAATAGAGCTAAATTTATAACATTTGAAAGAAGTGTAATGAACTCAGATCATTTTTAGGCTTTTAATAGAACAATATCCTTTATTTTGTACAGAATACGAATGGTGCATGCTATCGTCTGCACTAGTAACATCGAAACGAGTTCGAAGAAAACTGTATTTTTTTCACTATTCTAAATGTACTTGAATATAATCTTTATTTCTTCTCATCTGTCAAAGAAAAATATGTACAGAAGCTGTAATTTGATCTCAAACAAAAAATATTTACCGATCTTTAATTTTCAATTTACATTTTTCTTTTGTAGAAGTTATCATGATAATTATCCACCGTTTGCATACTGAGCAGAGAAACTATATATTCTGTGATTCTAAGCGGAGCCAGTTTCCGCTAAATTTGATAGAACAACGACACAGTAGTGATACATTATAACGGCAGAGCTTATCAGATACAACTATTCAATAAACCAGCAGTTGCGTTTTTCAATACAACAAGATGAATAGATTTATATTTTTAATGGTGATTGTTGAACTGGTAACTGCGGTGACATACAAATGTAACCCATCAGCTTCATGTGGATGCTCAAAAAATTCAGCTATATTAAACAAAATCGTTGGTGGTGAAATTGCTATTCAACAAAGTTGGGGTTGGGCTGTATCTATTCGTCGTTCGGGATCACACATATGCGGCGGGTCAGTTATTTCTCCGACGTTCATCTTAACAGCTGCACATTGTATCACAAATGGGTTATCTGTTGTTGTTGGTATTGATAAATTGACAGATAAAGGTCAAACTCGTCCAATAAGCCGAATCTATTCACATCCATCATATAATACAAAAACGCTTGAAAATGATATTGCTTTGTTACAGCTATCATCACCATTAGTCTTAACTCAGGGAACTGTTTCAAAAGTATGTTTACCATCAAATAATGTCCCATCAGAATACCCACCATCAGGTAAGACTGTTGTGGCTATAGGCTGGGGTGTACTAGCATCATCGAGTCAAAGTGTATCGCAATCCCTAAGACAAGTGACACTGAATTCAATACCAAAATCAACAAAAAGCTGCTCCACGTCACTAAGAAATTCAGTTACACAGTTTTGTGCCGGTGTCAATGGAGGTGGAAAAGGTAAGTAATAAAAAAGATGAAAGAGTTGTTAGTGGATTTTATTGCGACATTTGAAATTTTTGCCCATTAGAACGCACGTAAGTTTACAAAACATCATAGCGTCTTCAAAGTGCTCATAGTTTCATACAGAAGTTAATATTGGTAGTTCTATGTTACATGTAGTTTTACAGATGGATAAAGAATTAAAATCTGGACATTCTTCAGTATACGGCGAGGAGAAAAGCAAGATATGATAATATGTGTTGGAACCGCATTGAACCATCTCTTGCGAAAAATTTTCGATTTCTTGATTATGCTGCTTATTTGTAGATACCTGTCAAGGCGATAGCGGTGGCCCATTAATGATGTTTACACGAAACCAATGGGAACAGATAGGTATTGTTAGTTATGGAGTTGGTTGTGCCCTTCCACAATATGCTGGTGTCTATACACGAGTTTCAGCATACCAACAATGGATAAAATCTATTGTTAAAGATGGAACATCAACAATTTCTCGTTGAAATTTATCGAGTCTCTTCTGAATATGACTACACATTGAAAAACAAAATATGCTACTGTTTTTAACTTTGCTTCTTTATAAATTAACATTTAATAAAATAATTGAATACTAGAGAATAAAAAATATTCGTTTAAAATCAGAAAAGTATTCTTAAAACTAAAGTTGAATTTGTATATTAAAAAAAAAGGGAAGTCTATTAAAAATTAAAAGCATAGTATATATACTGCTGAAGGCGTTATATGGTGAATACATCTTTTGAATAAAACAGGATCAATGAATAAGTAAAAGTATGTTGTAAATTAGTTAGTTAATGATACCAATACCCAGCGGGTGTATGGTGAAGATCACAAAAATAAGGTTATATCAAAACAAAACCAAAAATAACTTTTGGATGCACCATGGAGGTACAAAACTGTTCAATTCGGTGGCTGATGAAAGTTTGCTTGTCGTAGGTCATATACCACTAAAAGTCAGGTTCAAACTAACACCTCCGACCTACGAAAAACTCGATTTAAGTGACACGCGTCATAAAGTTGAAGTAACATAGACCAGCCTTTTGGTCAATTCCATAGTTGTAAAAACGTGTTGTGTTTGAAGTCTATCCTGTATTTTTAGTAACTTTATCATCAGCCTAGCAATGGGTACCACTGCAACCATCAATAAGTGAACAACACAGATTGTTATATACATATTGAACACACATCGAACGATAAGGATAAGCATAGAGTCTACAGAAACATTTGTAACTATAAAAACAATAACATAAACCATCATAACAGGTATAATAGACATCTCTCCATTCGTTATTCTGAATCTGCTTTAGAGATGAACAGCTCCATTTGCGGAGCTGAGGATTTTTCCAGAGGAATTGCAGTTGAGATGGCTCTAAATTTTTCTCAATTCCAACTTCAACTCCGTAACTATGGCTCGAAACTGTCTTAATTCCGAAATTTTTCCACGTTTTTTTATTCAGTATATCAATACGTGCTAATACATTCTTTTAAAGCAAAAAAATAACAAGATAGTGATAAAATAAATGGCAAAGAAGTCAGAAGACTTATGCGGAGTTGAATTTTCGGAAATCTGGAGTTGACGGTAGTCGGAGTTGCCCATCTCTGATCTATTTTAACAGCTTTCCAAGTAAGAAACTTGCTCGAATTTTGTCAAGACTTCACAGAAATCTGCTTATAATCTTATTAAGATTTCGTTTACATTCGCCTGAGATCATAGCCCTAACTTACTGAGATTGTAAAATCGAAGAAGAGGACCGTATGAAATTGAGAATCAGATAACTTCATTCTTTTCTAAAACATAGTGTTATGCATGATTCTGTGATTCTAAGTAGGGCCAGTTTCCTCTAAAATTCAAACGAACAGAGGTATACACAAAGACATTTTTCTAATAAGAGGCGAATATCCGAATTTTTCTTCGTAAGTAATTTTTTTCAGCAATAGTTATCACTACTTAGTCATCTCTCGTGCTTTATCGCAACTATACGTATAGTAGCGGTACATCAAGACGACAGGACTCTATCAGGTACAATCGTGCGATACACTAACAGTTCATACGGTTGCGTAAGTAGAACAATATTTACACTCGGTTAAATAATCTTATTTTTAGTCAGAAAAAACCAGTGTAAGCAATATATGTTTCATCAAGCAGAACATGCAAAAAATTAAAGTAAAAACGTACTCTGACAGAAAAATGAAATTGATAGACAATAGATTCTAAAATCTTTATTTGAGCCATTTTTTCTTTTAGTATACTTCAAAAATATTGATTATTTCAATACGTTTCAGGAGACAGCGTGTGTCAACTTTAAGCTCAAAAATTCATATATTCTGTTCGCCTAACTTTCATTAAAATGACTCCTGCAAAGTGACGGTGACAGGTTTATTAAAATTTTTTGATGACACAAGAATTTCATTAAAAATTTTAATGAAAATTCAGAGTCACCGAACACACAGGAAGTTTCCTTATAATTCTAATAAACTTTCTTTTAATGAAAAATTGTTTAATGAAACTCCGATTAGCGACCTGCACGGGCTAAGAAAACGTAACCCGAACCCGACTCGACTGTCAAATGCTGACTCGATAGCATATAATCCGAACCCGACCCGACCCGATAAATTTCTACTCTTTTATTTTGTTCTTAAGTTTATGTCTTTTTATTTACCGATTTGTTTAGCGGAGGGCACTGCATTACAGGCGAGTGACCTTTTGCTAATAGTCCGGAAAATTTGAGTGTTGTATCTTTCTAAATTCGCAATATCACCTCCAATAAAAAAGACATGTTACCACTGAAAATTATGTGGTTTGGAAAACATTGTTTTCCTTCAAGAAGAAAAGTTTAATAATAAGCGAATTTAGGAAGATGTAACGCTCAAATGTTCTGTAATATTAGCAGACTATTAGCGAAAGTACAAAAGAAAATTTCTCTTCTTAATTTTCTGTTTTGACTGGATTACAGAATTATTACTGTTACTACACACAGTGTTCCTTTAGAACCAAAAAATTCATAACATTTGAAAGAACTTATATGGGCCTTTAAGGATTTTTATCAGCACACTTTCCTCTAGTAATTATCATGATATCATTAAAAACGGAGTTGGATATCTGAAGACCTTGTCTCTTTAGTGAATGCAATTGTTCTGAAATAAGTATTTCAACTGAAAATTCCAGTAGAGTTAACTTTTCAACGAGTAATACAAAATTGAAATTATCTATATTTTAAATTACGCCGCAAAATGTTCAACCCGAACACAACTCGGCCCGACAACATCTTAACCCGAACCCGTCCCGACCCTAGGGTCGCGCCAGGTTGCAGATCTCTACCTTCGATGTCCGAAAACTTTCGGACTGTGGACGTTTGTACGTGTTTCATGGCTATGTGGTTGTTATGAGAGAAGGAGAAAAGATGTATATTTTATACCAAATGCCCATCAATTGATCAGGCTATCTGTATTATAATTAGAAAAGTCCTGTGTAAGTGCATGCGAACAAATGTTTGAATGATATTCTTTCTATAACCTATGAATTTTCTGCTGAGAGTAGAAAAAAGAACAAGATAAAGTCATCTATGTGTGTGCATCGTCATAAAAAAAAAAGCGAGAAGAAGAAACATTTCGCTTCATTTTGTGATAGAACAAGAAACAACTCTGATAAAAAGAGATAACAGTCGCATAGTGTCAACGTTTATTTGAAAAAAGGGGACATTTTGTTATAAAACCACAAACATTAAATATGTTCTCACTACCACTAGTTTTATTAGTCTTATTTATTAATGTTTTTGGAGTTATTGGTGATACTCCAATTTTCGCTACAGCCACATTACATCCGGATTCAAACAGTTCAGCAAAAGGTTTTGTCATATTTACACAATTAAATCCGAGTAGTTCAGTGGTTGTTCGTGGTATAATCAATGGTCTTGTGCCAAACACACAGTATCATGGATTTCATGTTCACGAAAAAAATCCTGGAAATACAACAAATTGTACAGCTGCTGGTGCACACTTTAATCCGTATATGAAATGGCATGGTGGACCCGATGATACAATTGATCAACGACATGTAGGTGATTTAGGAAATATTCACTCAAATGAATTTGGAACAGCCTATGTTCTCATTAATGATTCAATTATTCAACTAGCTAACCAAACGCAATCAATTCTTAATCGAACAATTATTGTTCACCGGTATATAGTACAAAATATCTCATAAACTATACTTGAATGACAAATCTACTTTATTTTAGAGATGTTGATGATTTGGGACGTGGTGGTCAAGTTGACAGTAATACAACAGGGTAAGTTAACGATATTTTAATACAGATATTTTCTACTATTCTATATATTTTACTAGTCATGCTGGACCACGTATTGCATGCGGTGTCATCACTATAATCACAGACAAAAGCTTTAATCGTGAATTCATAGAACAAGCGTTCGATTCCGCTATTGAAATGGAAAAAATGAAAGTTAATTATGCTCATAACTTGGTACACTCAAAATCCTTTTCAGGTCGGGGACCATCAAATAGTGGAAATATGTTCAACTATTCGTCGATTTTACTATACATAGTGTTAGGTATAGTAGTCACTGCTTATGGTCATTAAATTGACTCAATGTAGATTTGCCGTCTGTCTAATTTTATAAAAAAAAAAGAAAAAGTTTGATTTTTAAATTTTTTATTATATTCATCTTTCAATAATAAATTTAATCACTCTACGTAGTAGTATTGATGAAAAGATAGTACTTATTTTATTAGTTTCATAGAAAAATTTTTTTTTTCTTGTTAGATTGTTTTATATTTAATTTCACTCACTAATGGTAGGTGATCTGAAGTATTAATTTATAGCGTGGTGTATAATTTAAAATATCCCAGTTCATTGTAGCATGTTGATTAAACGATTGTCCTAGTTGGTTTACTTGATGAAAATGTTGGAAGACATTCATTTATTTTACATGCCAGTGCAAATTGCTCTTGAAATTTTTTAATCGTTTCACTTGTCGGTGTTGAACTCATATCATCAGCAATAATAAATGAATATTGTTGTTGATATTTTGAACTAATTTCAACTAATTTTTGTACTTGTACCAGACGAGTAGATTCATCTGATACTTCAAGATGAGTAGATGCAAAATAAAGTTGTTGATTTTCAGTCAATTCAACACGTATAATACTAATTGAACGTCTTTCTTGATCTAATTTCATTGGTAATTCATAATGAGTAGTTTCTTTAATTGGAAATAGTGTTAAAATCGCATTACCATATTCATCATCTTGATAATCAATTGATTTTGAAAAATAATAATTTAATCCTGTTAGACGAGTTAATTCTTTAGCCTCGTTGAGAGTTGATCCTGATCGTCTGGTATTAACATCTACTTCTTATAATGTCACAAAATCAGATTGTTCGGTAATAATGACATGAGCTGTTTGTGTTAAATCAATCACACCTCTTTTTCTAATGGAGGATTACCATAACGTATGTTATACGGCATCAGTCTGAGCATGGTCACATCTTCACTTAATGAAATTTTAGAGGATATGGTTATAGTTAAAACCTAAAGAAACTAGTCGTTTAACTACAAGCTGATAGATTATATTGCAGAATTTCACTTCTAGTGTATAGATTACTAAGAAAAACTCTCTCATTTTCTGCACTTTTGTTGTACTGAGTGTACATTAGTGCTGTATTCGTATTGAAATAATTCAATAATAAAAATTTTAAATGTAAAAAGAGCATTGAATCGATTTAGAGGCAAAAAATTTCAGAATGATTGCAACTGTAACATCAGCTATCCTGAATCTCATTTTTTTATTTTTGTAAAATTCTAAAAGTCTCTTCGTATAGTCAACATTGTTTATTTATTTTTTGATAATGGCAAAAGTTTTTTCAAAACGTTAAAATAAACGAAAAAGTTTATCAATAAAAAAATGAAATTCAAGATAGTTGGTGTTATAATTGCAATCATTCTGTAACAAAAGCGCTGAAGATGGAAAACTTTTTCACTTCTCTAGGGAGTAGTATACCTAGTCTAATATTTGAACTCGTCGGCGCTCAAAATACAAATCTGGGATTAACATTTGTATTATCAGTTAAGAACATGACTACATAGACGTACGTGTTAGCTTTTCTTATAAAATTTTCTTGCAGTAGAATTTTTTTCAAAGGCTCTCTTCTAAAGTACTAGGATACACTATTCATAGCATTTCTCTGTATCTGATCCACAGTTCATGTATCCCGATGCATATTTCTCTTGACAAAACCGCCGTGATCATAGGCGACTTTTCTACTTCAGTTTCCAGAGCGTTAAAGAAACTCTTGCTCCGACCTCACTTGTGTGTAGCCTAGCATGTATAAAATCGGCTCTCTCGTTCCCGAAATCTATTTTAACTATATGTTCAATCTGGACAAAACGTACAGTTAATGATGATCAGAGCTGATCACCAGCATAATTTGCGACCTTTGCAGGGGCAAGATAAAATGTACCCGCGCAGAGGTCTGCAAGTTAGAAAAAAAAGTTTTGTCCCACACAGGCAGGAGGTGCTGGTACTGCACTTTCCTGCCATGCAGGTGGCTCCTAAGGCGAGCTGTAACAATTTTTTTTCTATTGACCACCATCAGTCTGTATTACCACTAATAGTTATAGACTCTATCACCAGTTACGATTCACTATTTTTGTTCTATCTTTTTCTCTTTCTGTTATCATTATAGTCTTTTGTCATCTTCTTTGACTATACGTAGTGTGCATAGTAAGAGAGACATTAAGTACAACAAAAGCGAAATTCATTGTTTTTCTTGTTTCTCTATTTTTCGTTTTTCGTTTCTCTCTTTCTTTTTAAAATGTCTAGTAGACATACAAAAAAGCTGTTAGTTAGTTTCTTTTCCTTCAGGGATCATTCTGATCTTCAGTGTGAACAACATTTCTCTCGGTCTCCTCCCTCTTTTCGTTTTCCATACAAAAACGTCTTTTCCTGCAGGGAATGTAGGTAAAATACTTCTCCCCTGCAAGGAGTGCAGAAAGGAAAACATTCTTCTTTAGCTGCTGGCCGTCAGTGAAAAAGTCTTCATTCATCTGCAAACTGTAATCTGTCTGCAGCTTTCTTCGGTTTAAAATGCAGGTGATCAGTTCTGCTGACGACCATAACAAAGTACGTTGACAAAATTATTTTTTTAGTTTATCTATCTCCGTTTTCGAGATGTCACCACAACAAGGGGCGACGTGGAGCGGTTAAGCTTTCTCCAAGCTGCTCATGCGGGACCGAACATTCCTAGCCACGATTGATGCAAAAATAACCTTCTTCGCGAATAATGACTATTAATAGGTTCTGCGGATTCAGGATCCTATCTGTGTGTATACATACAGTGGATACAAAAGTTATTGAAATACCTAGAACCTATACACGTTGTCCTGTTATTTTTAGCTGATAGCTTCGACACTCATACAAGAGACTATTGTCAATTGTCGATATAGTGACATTTGCAGTTTCTTGACGATGTTCTTTTTTTAAGTGCACGACATGCGACTAGTCCTTTTCTCATTTACGATTACACTCGTTTAATGTTAAAAATAAAGCTTTAATATTTTTACATACAACTAATATTGTTCGCTCAATGTGGAATAGCACCATTTATTATGTATATACTCAAATGTATGTAGCAAATAACTTTGATCAAAATTAGAAGCTACCTCACTTTTTTTCGTTTTCGTTCTTCACGCTCTTTCATCGCTGTTTTTCTGTCATCGTTAAAATTACATAACAACAAATGTAAGACAAATACACTTATCATTCGAAGAAAATAAGTGTTTGAATAAGAGAAAAAGTTTAGGATAGTATTAAATCTTTTGTAGGAAAGATAATGTTAATTTTTACTTTAGCTAAAGTGTATGTAACTGGTATAAGAGCACAACCCAGTTGAGCGTTAAAATATCATAAAATTATGAAACATTATATCTGTTCAGAAGTAGAAGTTTTAGAATTAATAGGATAGTAACAGCAGCTGCGTTTAGATTCATTTTTATTTAATTAAATAAAGATGAATCTAAAAGCAGCTGCTGTTACTATCTTATCAAAGTCATAACGTTAAATTTTAAATATTCTTCTTGCAGAAAAAAAGCAAATGGGCTTTTTCAGGATAGAAAATCTGAGACGCAACATCTTTTTTTACAATTTTCAAGAAGAAAAAGCAAAGGTTTTCGCTACACTCGATTGTGTCTTTTCTCGGAGTCTGTTTTTATTTTATTGGTATGACCATAACTCTGTTGCTTGGATGACGTTTCAAAGCACTGCTTTAATGCAAGATCGATCCGAGCCACGCACATAAGAAAGCTTAGTATTTTCTTAGTATTTAGAAACGAAAGAGACTATAGAGTCCGGAGACATCTAATTTGAGATCTTTTTTGAATCTGAGCCTTTTTCTTCATTCTTTTCTTTACACACATACTCATGAAGAGACACCACGTATATTCGATTCTCTCAGATATGACATAACATAGCAAATGAGATTTCTATTTTTTTTATTAAAATCTATATCAATAATCGATTTTACGCGGATTACCACCTCCGTGTTTTTTCATAACTTTGTAGAGCGCATCAAGCTGTATATTTCCCGAAGTGCTTTCGATGAATAGACTTGTAATTGCTGAGAAAAGAAATTTTTACGAATTTCATACGATTTTAATCCTATATTTAAAAAATTTATAAATATTCAAAATTAAAGCTGGAACTCTTATTGTTACACAGTTCGACAGAACACATTATGTGACATATATCCCCAATTATAATGAAAATTGCACCAGCTGTGTCTGAGAAAATTAACAATTTTCATTCTAGTACAGTTTGAGCCCGTAAAGTAATTTTTTGAAACTTATTCACGCATTTCAAAAACAACGAAGCATTTCGAAGAAAAATCTTTGCTGGCTAAGTTATATTACATGAAATCACTTCATGCAAGAGTGATTTCATGTAATATACGTTTTCACTAGATTTCTGCATATTTTTCGAAAAACAAACATTGCCATGAGACTCAGCATGATGGATAACCTGTTTCCATTTATTTTCGAGATTATGGAAATATCGATCATCGAGCCTCGAGGAAATCCGATGCTGCGCTTAAAACCGCGAAAGATTAGAGATAGCTTAGTTCTTATTGATAGAAAATACTTTAGGCTATCATACCTATATGAGAAACACAGGGGGCGCTTTGGTAGATCTTAGAACCACGACCTACTCTTTAAAGACTGATAAGGTATACCACCTGCAGGTGGCATTTTCTGAGATATTTTTATGTCAAGTTGTAGCTAACTATCTCTTCTATGCAATGTTGAAAATCGCAAGTCTTCGAAGTGCACTGTTCAAAAGTTATTAAAGAAATAGACACCGGCATTCTTGTTTGATAATTTACGAGCTTTTAATTCATATAAAAGCCTATATATGAAAAAATGTCAAAAATCCCTAAATCCATGATAAATTGACAGGATTTTGTTGCGTTTGAGTAGCTGATTCAAATGATATATTATTCATTATATTTGAGCAAAAGAAGTTGAAGAAAAAAAGAATGTAAACAAAGTCCAACGTTAAAAAATTCGTAATTTCACCAATATTCATAGGACCGCCGAAATTTCTTGAAGATACATACTATTATTTTAAGTTACCGATTGATACTTTAATTTCGTATTTTTATTTAAGCATAATTAAACTATTTAAAAAGTCTTTAACAAAACAAACGTTTCGACCTCTTTTATATCTTCTTCTTCAACAGCAAGAACGTTGAAGAAGACCTCAATATAAAAGAGGTCGAACCGTTTGTTTTGTTAAAGATTTTTTAAATAGTTTTAATTATGCTTAAATAATCTGTCTATTTCGTATAGGCCAATTGTAAATTTCATACATAGTATTCAATGTACTCCACAAACTGGCATAATTTGAGGCCAAGTTCGGAAGTGGTTTTTCGTAAAGTCGAATTCTTTTCGTTTGAAAGTTCAAGACTCATTATTTTTCTCTTGAACTTTCAAGTGAAAGATAACAAACAATTTTAATAATATGGCCGCATTTGTGGATGGTACAGACTTTAGGGCTCTAAGGGAAGCTGTCATCACTTTGGATGAGAACATTTGTCAACGTAGGTAGACATCAGATCCTTTGAACTAGAAATATTTTCTCTAGATACTAGTGTCATTGAAACTTTTGTTGATTGCGGCACTTTCAGGTAAGAAGAATAAACACCTTCCTTATCTAACATTATTAATACGAAAAAAAGACTAACTAGGTCTGTATGCCCGTGGTTAATTTGTCTTGCGCATCATTAAATGAATAGATTATATTGCTCTGTTGACTACTGTCCATCTCTAAAATCGTAATAAGTGAGCGTTAAACGGTATTTATACTGTGAATAAACTTAACAATTGCTAAAGCAATAAAGAATAATGGTGTCCTCTCAGTTTGTCCCAAATTGACTTCTCAATTCGTCCCATATTAGTTGACACTTAATTCAAAGCGATTTCTGCGGTAGTTGTTCTAAATTTGGGGTAATTAAGCGCTCTACGATGATAAAGTGAAGCATCAACATTAGGAAGTGTTGGAAACACACGACTAGTTGTAAGACCAGGACTGGCAACTCTTGCTCTGACGACCTCTTGTGATTATAATTTTGGAATAGGTAGTGTTTCCTCTCTTGCACTTTTTTTCACATTATCAACAGCAATATCAATGAGGACTTTGGTGGTATCTGGTTTGCATGTGTGTGCTGATTCATTTCGTAAAATTCTCACATCGTCTGTACATAATGATATTGTACTTGAACATGTTCGATCCAAACACTACCAATGATTATACCCATTATGGTTCAAAACTGGTTTCTCCTTTTCAGTAGATGTGAAAATTAACATTTTGATGAACAAAATAATTTCACTTATTGAGATTTAAATTTATGATAGTAGTGGCTAACACGACACATTTTGCTACGTACGCGCACCTTGTATTGTCTAACTGTTTAATGGTGACTTTATTTATTTTGAGGCGCGAGCACAGATATCTGGAACGAATTGAGAAAAAAAATCCCGGGACGAATTACTTGGGACCAACTGAGAAAAAAAGCCTCGTGGGGCGAATTGAGAAGTCAATTTGGGACGAACTGAGAGTAAACCAGAATAATGGAGATCAGATCGCAGTTTGCTGTTGGCAGTCAAATCAAGATCCTTGGTCAGAAATAGAACTAGCCTAAGGAACTCATTATTCAGATGTTGTTAATACTCTACTCGAAAATATATTTCGTTCAAAAAAAGTAAAGTAAACTTTTTTTCTAAAAACCTCTATAACTCTCAAATTATGCTGTTGATTTTGACGAAAACGTTCAGTTCAGTGTAAAGGACAGGAGTAAACAGAGGCCGATTAGATGAAGTTTATCTTTGATTAAATGTCAAAAACAAGTAAGAAAAAGTATTGAATCATTTTGTAAGGTGAAGAATTTCAATATAGATAATAAGAGATACACCACCTTTTTCATCATGAAAATCGACTATTTTCTGTTTGAGACGTTTCGT
>CAJNOQ010002204.1:0-25687 GCA_905250885.1 Didymodactylos carnosus | reverse complement strand
TGGATTGTTTAGGTATTATTTTCATTTATTTTTATCTACTGTATTCTATTGCGCTCGCTCTGCAGTACTGCACTGTACGAACAGTACTGCACAATTCACAGCTCTTACGGTACCGTTCAGACACTACCGAAGCTGTTTAGTTGAACGTTATGTCCATAATATACTTGAAGATTTGTCAATATTTTACAGTGCGGATGCTTTTATATATATATATACAGACACCACAAAACAAAAACGGTGATAGAGACAACAACAAGATCTTGATACAGAATTCTCAAGATACATCAGACTTGAAACCGTAGTAAATCTTGATCAAGTTTTTCCAAGGACATCAAGTGCAGAGGGATCAATAAATCTTGATCAAGAATTTTCAAGAAAAAAAATCTTTAAAGAACTTGTGCAGATTTTCTCTTTCTGCAAGACGTGGGTTATGTACCATTCGACGCGCCGCGAGCTGTTCTACAAAACGGCATATTTGGTTTTGTGGTTCAAGGGGAGCACCAGGTTTGACAGGGTCCGTTCTCGGTGGGATCCTTTATATTTCTAATCGATCGTGCCCAAGAGCTTAAAAAATTTTTAGAACGGGCGTTCTGACCCCGTATCAAAACTTTATACGGGGTCCAGACCCCGTACTGAGGCTGATTTATTTACATTCTACCCGTTCCCTGAAAGAGTACGGGGCGTACTTTTAGCTGTTCACTTACATCCCGTATCACTATATGTTGTGCATCGAAGAAATACAGGGTCATGAAAAATGATTTCTTATGCCTTCGAAGTGCCGCGTCGTTACCTGTTCTACTCTTAGATGCCTTGGGATGCAAAATTAACTTTTGTGTATGTTCTACAGTCGGGGATGTCGTAAGATGAAACGTTTCAATTTCTATGCATTTTCGATCTGGATTAGATGCAAAGCCTTTTTACCAAAGACACAGTGATTCACACGAAAAACTTACTCAGACTCAGGTGTTGCTCTCAACAATAACATTCAAATACAAAATATGGATAATAAATAGCTCTTAGATGAAAAGTTTGAAAAAATGAATCTGTATCAATACGGAACTCGAACAACGTCGAATAATAGAAACTCAACTGGGTTCGAAGTTTCGTAGAAGTTCTTCAATTTTGGAACTGAACCTACAGATGATAGAACAACGAAACTCAGAAATTACTTTCATTCGAGCCTTCCAGTCACTATTACTGGAAATAAAAAACTATTTTACTCCAAGCAAAATGAAAGATCTCTTCAGACAAGAGTAATAAGCAGTTGCTCGGGTCCTAGAATTAAAAAACAAGCAAACAGAAAAGAATAAGTCTTCCTCAATAAGCTATCGATGCTCGAAACAATTACAGATGATACAGGTCATCTTTCGAGCATCCTTAGTTCAACCTGTTCTATGCTTGCTTCTTAATTCTAGGTATTCACGTTCGAATCATCGTCACAGCAGAGTAAGTTGTCTTAGTTTCTTTCTTCCTTAACTCGTGAACCTTGACTTTAAGACAATCGTGGACGATCGTGTGAGAGCATGGAGACTCTCTGTATACGTCAGCTCGATTTTGAATTTAATTTTTAAATTTTTTCAAATTTAAAAACTTAACGCGTTTCTACCACAAAAATAGTGTACGTGTTTTTCGAGCAGAAAATGACTGCCTAGGGTGGAACATACACAAAAGTTAATTTTACATGTCAAGGCGTCTAAGGGTAGAACAGGTAACCACACGACACTTCGAAGGTATAGGAAATCATTTTTCGTGACCCCGTATTTCTTCGATGCAGAACGTGTAGTTATACGGGATACCCGTATTTTTGAACCGTTCAGGCCCCGTCACCCCGTGGCAAATGGGAAGCGGATCCGTCCAATGAGAAATATTACGGGCCGTTTTTTAGTTTTCGGACCCCGTCTTTTTACCCGTTTTTACGCTCTTGGGTGTGGACATCCTAATATTGTTTAGCACACGCAGTAATGAGCTAGGAAAAAAATCTATTAATTTCAAGAAAAGTTGCGAAGAATTATAATCGTTATTCTTCGACTTGGAAATATTTGTCTTTTCTTGAGAATGAATACGGAGATATACTATAGCCGTGTTTACCCCAATCTTTTAAACAATTTTTCAAAACTTCAGTCTAACTAAATCTATCTGAGTCCAATTTACACTCAATCCAGTATCATAGCCAAAAGAAAATCATTAGAAACGGCACAAAAAAACGCTTCAAAAAATGATCAGTAAAAGAACCGTTTAAATGCTTTTTTGTGCTGTTTCTAATTTAGGCAAAAATCATGTAGATTGTAACGACATCAGAGAAAAAGTCAAAATGAAATTACAAGAAACCTGCTGTGGAATTTACCGAGAAAGTCTGCATATATCCTCGTAGTTTCATTAAATTTGGTGCAACGCGGGAAAAGCACCTAGTTTTCTAATGCTTTTCTCTATTGTGTCTTGACACGTTACGGAATTTGTAAGTTGAATCACCGAGGAATACGAATTAATCCAAAATGCTCTTTTTTTAAATTTAGATGGTGGAGAATATACTTCCTTATATGAGCTATTTAATGGCATAAAAGGCTTTTTGTTCCAGGTGCTATGGAACCCGGGAAAATATTAAGTCAAAAACAAAGGTAAAAACTTTTCTTGAAGAATTAAATGAAAATAAACGTAAAAAACAATACGAATTCTGGATTTAGATACTTTTGCCTATCGGTTCGCGAAGAACTTTCGCTATTTGCACATAACGCCTTGGAGAAAAAAAAGAATACTTAAGAACTTCGGTCCAACGAGTCTGATGTCCGCTTGCTATTAGAGAAATGCACACTGTGTGCTATAAGGGCGTCCCGTACCTCTCTAAAATATATTAGCGTGGGAAAAAACTTGTTAGACGATGACCGAAATTAAAAAATAAATCTTTAAGGATGAAAAACAATTTGTATGAAATAGGGTTGGATTGAACAGCTTAAAATTGATTTTCAAAAAAACTCCTCATATTCCACTTCCTGGCTGATAAAGTTTAATTTTTCAAGTCATAATAGCAACAAATTGAAGAACAGAAAGAGAATAGATATGAATATTCATGTGTAAGAAATGTGTATCACTTGTTCAGCTTAGCATTTAACGACTGAATATGTTTTTGGAGTTCAACAACGTACGCATGTGTAGAGACGAGCTGTGCTTCACGAAATATAATATCAGCTTTATTGAAATAGCATAATGCTGTTTCATATCGTCCTAAATCTTCGTAAACGGATCCAATATTCAGGTACGTATTGCCAATATCCGGATGTGTCGATGGAAATGTTTTTAGACTAATTGTCAACTCTTTCTCATAATAAAATAAAGCCAAATTATATTCTTGTTGTTTGTAATATATATAACCTATATTACAGTACATCATGCCTATCTCATAATGATCATCGGGAAGATTTTTTTGATAAATTGCCAATGCTTTTGAATAATAAGATAAAGCATCATTATATTTATTTTGTTCGGTATACAAAAGACCCAAATTATTATATGTAATCGCCATTGCAAGACTATTTTCATCTGAACTGCATGTTTTTGTTACTTCTAATGATTTATCAAAATATTCAGAAGCCTTTTGGTAATCACCTTTTCTTAGATAGGCATGTCCGATTCCATGATAACTAACTATAGTTGCTTCATTATTTGGAATTAACAGAAATATTTCAATGGCTGTTTGATGATTTACTATAGATAAATCAAAATTACCACTTTCAAAATAAGCACAACCAAGACCTTGAAAACAATGTGCACGATTAGAATTATCATCTTTTGGTAATTTGTCTAGTAAGTGTTGGTAATGTGTCTTTGCTTTAGAGTACTCGCCCATTTCACATAACAAAATACCAAGTGAAAGAAGATTCGTTTTTGGTTTAATATTCGTTTTCATATAATCGAATATATCTCGTAGCTGATGATCAGTCTCATCAGCTAAACGCAATCTAATTGTCCAATATTTGTCATTTTTCTCAACATCTTCAATAATAAATATTGTTCCAATCATGAAAAGTACTTCTTCTTCAGTAGAAAAAAAACTTTGATCACTAATACTGCCAAAAGGTTTTGTATTTGTTACGTTTGAATCAATAATGATTTCAAACAAAACAGATTGTAATTTATCATCTTTAAGCGTTGATAGTGTTGGAATGAACGATATTGCGCGTTTACTATTAAGAGTTGTAGATAAAAAACTGTTCATTGATATGTGTTGATTAATCGATTTTTGTATTGTTTGTAATTCTACAACTGACATTTTTTGACCACGATAAACTTTCGTAATTCGTGAACTATCATTTTGTTGCTTTTTATGTATTTGTTTCAATTGTTTATATAAATCAGCAATAAAGAACCGAAATGTAAATATCATATCAATATCTTGAATACGAAGGGCTTTATTCAACATTCGGTATAAGCAAGTTTCCCTTGTGTACCACCAAAGCGCTTTATCTGATGAATAGTTGAATTGAAATTCATTAATAATTTTTATTTCATAATTATTATGCGCTTGTACCTGTTGGCACGTTTTAATTAATTCTTGTCTATCTAATGGTACATATTCCATACGAAGTAAAATTTCAATAAACAATTGAATGAACATAAAATTTCCACTTATAGTTGAAAGTGATTTCTGTTGTTGCGTTGAATCCAATATTGTCATTGGCATCATTAGTGAATCTTCGAATTTTTCTCGTTTAATCTGATCTTCAGTTATAATTTTGACCAGTTCATCAAAATTACTTATAACTGCCTGAACCTATGAGTTTTAATCACTTTTGTCAAACATTGTCCTTTACAAAAAACACTGAGTTTTTTTTACCTTCTTATATTGTTTTGCCCAGTTTGCATTGGTGCTCTTGTCAATACCATAAACATAGATAGCACTAATTTGTGGAAGATCGTGTACATCTGGAACAACCTGTCGAGCATAACTTTCAGATACAACCAAGACAATTTTTTCATAATTTTCATTTCTTTTAAGAATAAATTGTTCACATTGTTCCACTGAATCAAACACTTTAATATAATTGATTGCTAAATGTAATTTTTGTTGCACAAAATTATCGTCTGTGGGATTAACATTTGCGTCCAGCCAGATCAATAAAAATGTTTCAAAATTTTTTTCATCATTATCGTCATCCTGATCAGCTAACGTGAGCGATGAAGATGCAGCAGCAATTTCTGTTTGCAGTGACTTCTCGAGGTTTTGGTTTTTTTCTTTCGTATTTCTGAGCCCCATTAGGCGTAGAGAAATTTGAATGCAAAACTTTCGTCTGCAAATAATGCTGAATTGCGAAGTCTTAGTAGTCACGTTCTGCGTCTGTGGATGAAACTTTGTTTAATTCACGTACGAATAGTTAACAAAAGCTATAAATATGACTTACGAGGGAAGCACCCCAACCGATAAATCGCTTTTTCAACAAAACCGAGTGGACTATAGGTAGTCGACGATGTTGATTCCGAATATCACCGTGAATGCTGTTGCTAGACCTTCAAAGACCGGTCTTCTGTAAACTCTATAACTTTGCAAAAGAAAGGTTGTGTAGAGCTGGGAGATGCCTCGTTTTAATCAGAAATTTATGGACTACAATTACGCCTCATTAAGAAAGCTTTTCGTTGTTGTTTAGAACTGGTTTTCCAGAAGACCGGTCTTTGAAGGTCAAGCAGCAGCATTCACGGTGATATTCGGAATCAGCATCGTCGACTACCTATAGTCTACTCGGTTTCGTTGAAAAAGCGATTTATCAGTTGGAGTACTTCCCTCGTTAGTTCTTTTTATAATAAATGCATTCGAATGAATTTTTTTTCATAATACATTCGACTCGTCATTCGAAGTTCTTTATAAAATCAGTTATTTTTCTATCCTTGATTTTCATTTTCTGAGTGATTCATTATTTCTTTTTATTTCCATTCTGTCAAAATATATTTTATAATGAAACCTTGTTGTTAAACGTCTGACTGTAAATCAAAAATATTTCAAAAATATTTATATTTGTGATTTTTTTGACGAAACCTTCTTAATTTCTCATTTGCATTTTTGTCTTACGAGCATAAAAGCAGTAAATAGATGTGAGAACTAACACGATTCGCAGTGAAAAATGAGTTTTCCTCTTAACATCATCAATCTTTTAGTTGTTTCAAGATGCCTATGAACATATTCATATTACAATTTGCCTAGTAAGCGGCTTGTCCAAGCGTGACCCTGTGACATTTTTGACACACTAAATCGCTCTTATCTAAAAAACTATTAAAGCTAGTGAGTTCGTTCAAGCGCCATTCAATTCAGCTCAACGCCCTCTATCGCAAGCAAGACATTCATTTTTCATACCTTAGGTGCGGCATGTATTTCTTTGGAGTCAGAGACTGGTATCCGATCACTTGTAGAAACTACAACAGTACATTGAACGTACGGAGTGAACATGCATCGCGTTTTTCAAAGATCAACCGAGCGTACCAGTTTATGTTTCGATAGCAATATTACTCGCATTTGAAATGAATAATAGTTCATAACAGTTTATCGGAATATGGCCTGATGATAAATTCGACAAAACAAGCGATTATATACAGATTTAAACATCCCTCGACCAAATATTTAACTATTGTCGGTAAAAGAGATGAATGGACTCGAATGTATCTTGAATAACGCTCGAAAGGAAAGTGGTAGATGCTTGCTGTCTTCACCAGCTGGGACCCAAGGCCTGACTGCGTCTTTTCATCACGAAAGTCATTTTCGTGCGCAGAGTATTTGTGCTATTCTGCAGTTATATGAAACCTAGAAAAACAGCTTTAGAAAACTCGATGGTTTTACAAAGGGGTTTCTGAAAAACGTTTGAGCAAAAATATGGTTTTCGACTTTTTCGATGGTATAATCAGGTGTACCAGACAAATTTAGCCATATCCTAAAGTCTTAAGCTCGTTCTGTTGTTTTTTGAGTGAATTGTGCATTTTTTAATATTAGGTGCAAACAACCTTAAAATCTCAGTTTTTGGTAAACTCAGTTTTCAGCAGATCTTTGAACTCTTTGTAAAAACAAACGTTGCCATGAGGTTCGATGTCGTCGATAACCCCTGTTTACAGGAGGGATGCCTGATATCTCGCGAAAATAGATATCACCAAAATACACGAGATATCAGCACTAAAAGGTGAGATTTTAGTGAGTACACCAGATATTAGCCAATTTTTGTATTTACTTGAATACCACGAGATTTTAGTAAAAGACACGAGATATTAGCGAAATACGCGAGATATTAGCACTAAAAGGTTAGATTTTAGTGAGTACGCGAGATATTAGGAAACTTTTGTACATATTTGAATACCACGAGATTTTAGTAAAACACACGAGATATTAGCACGAAAAAGTGAGATTTTAGTGAGTACACGTGGTATTAGCAGATTTTTGCATATATTTCAATACCACGAGATTTTAGTAAAACACACGAGATATTAGTGAAAGACGCGAGATATTAGCACTAAAAGGTGAGATTTTAGGGAGCACACGAGATATTAGCAAATTTTCGTATTTATTTGAATACCACGAGATTTTAGTAAAACACACGAGATATTAGTCAAAGACGCGAGATATTAGCACTAAAAGGTGAGATTTTAGTGAGTACACCAAATATTAGCAAATTTTTGTATATGCCGATGGTGCAAAGTTCCACATTTCTTTGGAAATTTCCGAATTGAAAGTCTTGTTACTCACTCTCATACTGCCACCCCCGACCCCCCGAGCCAGTTTCGCCACTACTATATTAGGACAGATCAAGGAGTAGTCAGACCCAATGTCGCACTTTGCTTAAAATTTGCCACTTTCTCTTTCACACATTTATTTTTGTATACGATTATCACATTGTGAAATAACATGCAGATACAGAACTATATAGAAAACTTTGCTAATATCTCGTGTACTCACTAAAATCTCACCTTTTAGTACTAATATCTCGCGTCTTCCGCTAATATCTCGTGTGTTTTACTAAAATCTCGTGGTATTCAAATATATACAAAATTTGCTAATATCTCGTGTACTCACTAAAATTTCACCTTTTAGTGCTAATATCTCGCGTATTTGACTAATATCTCGTGCATTTTGCTAAAATCTCGTGGTATTCAAATATCTACAAAAAATTTGGTAATCTCCGGTGTATTCACTAAAATCTCATCTTTTAGTGCTAATATCTCGTGTATTTTGGTGATATCTATTTTCGCTAGATATCAGGCATTACTGGTTTACAGTCATTTCTGAGGTTCTAATATGTCAAAAAAAGACCGGGCATGAAGCTCGCACGAAATTCCATAGCAGGCCTGAGCAAACATTTTCGAAAAATTTTTTCGAATAAAACCGCGGTTAACCGCGGGCTTTTTGGCTCATCACGGTTTCTCTGTAGCAAACCGCGTTGTCATTCCGAAAAACGCAGTTTAACTCACCGCGGCAAGAACAAACCGCGATTTCTTCGATCCATGCGGTTTGAAAAACCGATGAAAACCACGGTTTTGAGAGTCGCTTATAACAATGCAGATGGCTAGACCGCATCTTGTTCAGAGGAATGCCTACTGATAACCAAGATCAAGCATGATTACTATATAACGGAATATTCTTTTAAAAAAGCGATACAAAAGAGGAAACCGATAGATAACTCGCTGTTGGCAACAGTTACTGGTAACTATAAAATAGTCAATTTAGGGAAAATTCAACAGTCAAAATCGTTACGAACATGTTTAACATCAGGTGTTAAAGTACGATTTCTGCCAGTTGATCGACTATCTCTCGCAAAAGATTATAACTACAAGGGTTGTATTCATTACATGAAACGTGAATACCCGTCAGCAATAGCGGATTTTAGAAAAGATAAACACATTCTTACTAAATCAAAACATTTTACGCCTGACCTATCGGCGGTCTGCACCGATATGGCAGGGTGTACTTTAAGGAAAACATTTACAACCAAGCATCAATACTCGATTTTAAGGCCATCAAAACTGGTTTAGAGATATGGAGTGAAGAACACTCGTGGCTAATGCAATAGGTCAACAACTATAAAGTATCAGAGCAATGGTGAATGATGGTTAATAGTACCATTTAGTAAATTTTAAGACGATCAAAACAGCTAACTTTTGTATTGTAAAAATATTTCCGACACTTTTTTCTGTTAGTCTCTCGTCTATGATGATTTCGACCAAAACGGCACCTCGAGACAGCATGTGTTTTGGTTTACCCAGAAAAATATGACCAACAAAATGAGACATCCCACAGCTTTCGACAATCATTGGCAATGAAGATACTGCAAAGACTTAACACTTTTCTTTAGCAAACCATTCTGCAATTTTCTTAAGATATATATATATATATTTTCTTTTTTATCAATGCCTGTCCAAAGCCTCTAGACCTCTGATTGTGTCGATCACACCTTTCGGGATAAAACAAACGGAGATGTCCTTTTGATTGAAACAATTGTACATGAGAAACTAACGAAAACAAAGGGTCGAAGACATTTTTACAATAGAATATAATAAATGCGGGCGAAGTAGTGGAATGTACAAGAAAAGTGTCTCATGCTGCTTCACTAGAATGGAAAACTCGAATTTCGTGTAAAACATTAAAACATAAACCAAATTTATACATTAAAAAATGTTTACGATCATTTGAGATGATTACCATTGTTCTCTACTGTGGAATAGTAATCGGCTTTAATGCGAGTAGAAATCATTTTAGATTCTCCTGAATTAGCAGCTAATCGGTTTAGTATCAAGTATGATCTTCAGTTATTAACCTTTCTCTAAGCTGAATAACTAACGTGATATAGAATAATTATTACTTTTATTTTAGGAGATCTTCAGTAGCGAAACAGTCAAAGAAAATATCAATGGTTTTATGAATATACTAAAAATAACTAAAAATGTGCCACCTAAGCTTGTTATACGATTTGGGTTATCACAGGGTATCCACGGATGCCATAAGTTTTTGTACGTTTTTTGTGATATCTGTTATTCAATCATTTCATCGCTTTTTGTATCTTAAGAGCATACAGTGATCTTTTAACATTGCACTTTTTTTAAGAAATAGGATGATTTTGTAATAGAAGATGAATCAGAAGTAGGATGATGAGTCAATAGCCTTCGAATCGTAGTCCGAGTCCGAGTCGCATTAAAAATTGACTCGAGGTTACTCGAGTCACTTTGAATCATTTTCTACAGGAAAACTTCCCCTGATTCATTTTTCCAAGAACAGTTCTCAATCCTCTCATGTGGCGCGATGTCCTACTTAGAATATTCTCAAATCTCTCCCTCTGCTGGTACATAACAAATATAATAAACACCGTCATAACAATCTCAGGTTGCACATGGCTGACTCGTAAATGATTCGAGTCACTTTATCAAGTTTATTGAGTCTTTCATCTCGAGTCTGAGTCAACGACAAATGCGACTTGAGTCTTCTCTGACTCACCCATCCCTGCCGCCGATAACCGACCGGTTTAAATCAAGTGCCGGTCTCGACGCGGTTCGACCGAGGAAAACGACGTAAGCCGCTCGGTTAATCGGTAGACCCGTCCGGTCGTACTTAGCCGGACCGGTCCGATCTAACGTTTTCTGACCGCTTTCGATCCCGGTCGTGCAATTTCTGACCGGTTACAAATATGATTGATAGTGTTAGTCTCATAAAATAATTCGCAATATAGAGTATAGTACATAATAGAAGTTCAGCATCGACACGAAGATAAAATTTTTTTTAGTTCATGTGAATATCTAGTGATACAAATTGTCATGATGAAGGACATTCGCTGTGGCAAAGTTTTCTCACATTTGAATGACAAACTCTATCTGTTGCATGCGACTATATTTGATTTGATGACATCTGCTAAACTACATTATAAATGGCCACTGTTTAATTAAACAAAACAAGATCTATTTAATAATGGCATTGTTGTATACATCGTCGTGACCGTGCGCGAAAAGAGGATGTAAAAACATTATCAGTAGTTTCTACAAGGTAACGCTCGTCTGCACTCGCCCTGACTTTAAGAACTTATATCTACCGACCTTCCATGGACTTTGAGTCAAAGACAACGATCAAGCCTCCCTTCGGTCGGCGTTCGCTAATGCAATAGCCGAGAACTGTTGTCAACTTCTCTCATTTCACGAAAAAAGTGACCAATGTGTTGTCCATCCAAAAAACAGTTGTTTCGGTTGGTTTTTAAATAACTTTTGATAGTAAAATGGTAGAAACCTGCGTTTTTCCGATTTGGAAACTAGATCCTCGAAGCTACGTTTCCCTAAGCAAAACCGATATTTGAAAAATTGTCCTATTTCTGCGCCAATTTTTAGCGATCCAAACTGGCTTTCCAAGGATCCTCTGAAAAACCAGCTTCGGAAAATTTTCAAATATCGATTTTGCTTAGGGAAATGTAGCTTCGAGGATCTAGTTTCCAAATCTGAAAAACGCACGTTTCTAGCATTTTTCTATCAAAAGTTATTTAAAAAACAACCGAGGCCGCTGTTTTTTGAATGGACAATCGTGTAAAGCTAAACCGTTTTCTAGAGATCCTCTGACGATCCTGATACGGCTCGAAGTATTTCTGATTAATTTGCCCTCATAGACTATCTATATTCTTGTCCGTAGATGAGTTTTGTGTTTTATCAAAACTCACTGATTTCTGGCGACATCTTTCTGCCGACTACGGAAAAACTTTGCTTTGCTTTTTTTCTACCTGCATTAGTAAATATTTCGAGTCATCTCTTTGAGTATTTTTTCTCTCGTAGTTAAAAAGCAATTTTCTACTTTTTTCTGTTGTGATTGGCTCATCCATGGAATATCTGATAACCATTTTTTCGTATTTTGCCCACAACCATTTTGTAAGGCCACGTTCATATCACAAATTTTCATAGTTAACGTTGAATTAGAGCGTTCACATCATAGTCTTTAACACACCAATTTTGTCATTTTCCTAAAATTGTGCCGCTTCCTGGATTCAGTATTCGGCTTGTCGGTTTGAAATTACGTTCCACAGTTGACTTTCTAAGCTCAAACAGCAAAATTGAGGAGAGTCAGATATTTGTTTTCCCATAGAACTGGTGCTATCTTCGTTGTCTAATGGAACCATATTATTGGTTACTAAGCTCATTTATGATTGAAGAGTTAAAGTTAAATGATGTCCGAAACATTATTTAACTCAGAATTAACTTTCTGACCAATCAGCTTCGTTTTAGCTCGTTTACTTTTGTAGTGTGAACGTGGCCTAAGACCTAGACTAAAGTCAAGGGAATAAAACAGTGAGAGCCGATTAGAGCGAGCATCGTCAAAGAGCATATTCGTATTTGAATCAAAGACACCCTTTTGTTCTGTTCTTAATTAATTTAATGAATTTCTATTCTGTTTTCCACACTGCGAAAAGTATATCCCACTTTGCTTTTGAAAATGTCTACTTTATCTTTTTTTCATGCTTTCTGCCTTACAAAATTAACCCATCGATCTTGTTGAACACTTGTGAGCGAGAGAACCGGTATAATTTCTGTTTAATTCTCTAATTTTCATCACAATAGCTAGTGTATGAAGATTAACATCAACAGGATATTAGTCAAAAAGGATTTGTAACTTCTATCTAAATATATAAAAGTTCTGCAGTGTTTCTTTTTCTTCAGAAGTGTTCAACTTACAGCTATTTTAGTTTAGATGAGCCATCTAGGATGTTTGTTGTTAAATTTGTAATTGATCAGGGTAGAGAACTTAATTTCGATCCAGTTATATTAGTCGTGAATCGATGGTTAGCAGGAAATTTCGATAAGACTAGCTGTCAGTTTTTATAGTTTGGCTCGAGTCATTGATATTAGAGGTCAAGAATCTTTGACCACTCTCACTTTTCGTGAATAAAACATTATTATTAGAAATGTGCAAAATGACAATATGGTCCCTCTTCTATCATACAGAACGGTAAATATCTCGATAATTGCTGTTTGTTTGAAAAATGAAAATAGGACATATATAAACTCGAAAGCGCTGAGATAGATGAAGAATCTTATTCACATATGTTGATCGTACGTAATAATAATGTTTATTCGTGAAAAGTGAGAGTGATCAAAGATCCTTGACCTGTAATATCAATGACTTGAGCCAAACTATAAAAATGAGATGAGGGAAAAACAAAAAAACATAACAGAAATAGACAAAAGACAAAAGAAACTAGAGTATGCAATATAGAGATAAAGGAACGATGAGAAATAAACACAAATAAAAATAATGTTAAAGAAAACGACTAACACAAGTTTATTATGTCTAGGAACATGGCTGAATTTTATTCTAAGTGATACTGAACTAGTGCCTATTTGAAAGACGTTAATGAAGAAAAACAAATGACTAACTCAGGAAGTTTATTCCAGTCAGTAATAGTTGAACAGAAAAAAAAGCCTGTTTGAGAAGAAAAACCATTGATAGAGGTTAAAATACGAACATATTTAGAATAAAATATTTATGACTGACTATATTAGTACACAAGTGATTGTTGTACACTTTAATTTCATTTTTCTTTTAATTCAGATTGTTGAGCATTATTACATTTTGAAGATGGATAATAGTAACTCTTCTCCGCTTGAAAATCCAACACCGGCATTCAAAAAACAGTATATTCAAGAAATTAATAAAAGAAGAAAATTAAAAGGTGTAAGTAAAGTTGTTCTTATTTACTCTAAATGATTATTTTTTGCTTATTCTCATATGTTTCTAGACAAAACCTAAATTTGTTATATCATCGTCTCAAGTACAACAAACCTGTAATGATGAACAAGTGCATCAATCTCAAATAATAACTACAATAAAACATTTACAAATGTTAATACTTAGTTGCCTAGATAAAACAGCATTTCAATATATGGCAAGGTAACTGCATTTGAATCATATGATTATGAAAAGAATGTTAATTCTAATAGAATCACAATATTTTATCTAGAAGAATGTCTAGTACAATATATTTGTGGGATGTGTCGCAGTTCGCCAATTCAACTTTCGCCAATGTTCGCCAGTAGACATTCGCCAATAGGCGAACTTTCGCCAATGTTCGCCAGTAGACATTCGCCAATCGACCAATTGGCGAATGTCAAGGGGACATTCACCATAATTGGCGAATGTCGTGCGGACACTCTCACTCACACATATACTGAGGACAGGTACTGGCGACTGTCGCCGAGACATTCGCCATAATTGGCGAATGTCGTGTGAACAATGGCGAATGTCGTGTGGACATTCACCATAACTGGCGAATGTCGTAGGGGTACTGGCGAATGTCAATCTAGCGAATGTCGTAGGGGTACTGGCAAATGTCAATCTAGCGAATGTCGTGTGGACATTCGCCAGTCGCCAGTATGGCGAATGTCTATTGGCGAAACGCGACTTTACCTATTTGTGTTATGATTGCAAATAGCGTTTGTAATAAAAAAAGTTTCACAAAATGTATACTCTGTTTCTCCAATCGTGTACATTTTATTTTATTCTGCGCGTACGTAATGATTCTCTTTTTCTAGGATTTTTTAGCAAAAATATCTGAAAGTAGTTTGAGATATAGTTTTTTATCAATGCCGTCATATGAAACAAAAAATTCAATCACTTATAGTTACAGAAAATAGTAGATGAAGTCCCTGTGAGACGATGGTTAAAGCTGGATGCTAGGGAAATCAACATTTGTATGTACATGGTGTAAAACGGACCAATTAGATTGTGCGAATAAAAGATGGCAGTCGATAGTACAGCATATAAGAATAGATAAATATCGTGAAAAAATCCAAGAGTTGAAAGAAAATACCACATTAGTTTCTTCAACATCTTCGTCTCATACAGCCACAACTTTATCAAAAAAGGTCATACTACAACCACCGTTTTAAACTAGAATAACTCCTTTTTGCTGTGATTTTCTCAGTTTTTTATGCATAAAACTGAGAAAAAAAAATACTTTAAATGGAATAAAATCATGTCTTTGAGTGTCTTAAGCCACTTTGACATGTACACAACGTTGGCAGTACCGCTTTTTGACCAAAACAATGACTTCTCTTTTGTACCCTACACTCTTCTTAAAAAATTGTTGACGTTCCTCTTTTTTTCTAAAAGGACCCTTATGTCTTAGCTTTATTTTTCAGAAAATATCTCAAGTATACGTTGACTAGAATGTTTTAGTAAAAGAAACCTTTTAAACAGGCAAATTCATTAAACTTAAACAGTCGTAATCGAATTGGTGAATCACTCGTAACTGTTGTTGGTGGGGAAACGAAGAAAGAAACTGTTGCTATTGTATATGTCAGTTTTATCAGAAATTCAGATTCTTTAACATTGATGTGCTTTTTTTTACTCATTTCGTTGCTTATGTTAAAGGTAGATGGACTGAGAACGTTGAGAAAAACGATTTGTTCTTTCTTCACTCTACTCATTCATTATGAGTGTAAATTTCAAGAATGAACTTCATCCTCTTTCATGCTTCCCCACGATATCTATGTCATGTTATATCTTATGAGTAAGTGAGATAAAGGCGTTTTTAAAATTCGCAAAGTACGACCGTTTCTGTTTATCTTTCCTTTGTTTATATTGTCATAAACAAAAAAATAAACCATCGGTCAATAGATAAATATAATTTTCTCGAAATCGATTAAAAAGAAAAACAATTTTTGGAAAAAAAACAAAGTGTATGTACAATTTGATTGCAAATTTAATATGTTGCAAACAAATAGTTAGTTTTCTTGTATACCATTGTTTCTCATATTTAAATATCGTATTTTTTTTTATTTTTTTTAGTTGGTGTCGCGTATTACGTATTCAAAAAGTTCAACAAATTTTCGTTGTTGTTCTCAATGGTGTGTCAGATGAATATTATTTGAAAAATTTGAATGTATTTGTTCCATTCAAACAATTATTTACATCTGTAAGATTAAATCACAACAATTAACTTCTGTGTACATCATTCATCGTTTATTTAGGATGATATTTGTCAAACGTTTCGTTTTCTAACATTACCAAATATGTCATTTTTACAACAAATGTTAAAAATGCCTGCAAAAAAACGAATAGATCAAGTTGAAGGTAAGTAAATTGTATGTTTAGATATAACACCAATGTTTTAAATCTATTTTGGTCTAAATATAACAAAGACGAATGTACTCTCTATACTGCATTCTCGTTTCATTTTTCTTTTTAGAACGATCATCGTCTACAAGTAGAAATGTTCAAACAACTAGTATGAAACGTTCATATGATGACAGTGATATGATCAAAAATCAACAAGAAAATAAAATATTGAAGTTAGGAGAAAAAGATGAATATTCACGTGTAAAATTATTATTGAATTTAAAACAGATGCTATGTGGAAATTATCCATGTCCAATATTAAATCAATTTCAAACGTATAAGCGTACTAAACAACTATATCAACCAGTTACAGATAAAAGTCCGATATTTGCTGTGGATGTTGAAACAGTAGGTATTCTAAATAAGAGCTGTTTTTGTATAGGACATGATCCAAGAGGAAAACAACAGCACCTAGTGCCGATTAGGGTGCCGTAAAGTATTGCTTTGGAAAACATAAGGTAGTGGCAACGTTTTCGATTAGATGAGGGAATTCTCCCACCTTGTTTGAAATGAATTTACTCACGAGAGAACGTCCCCACGTGTTACTCTCAGTTTTCAATGGGACATATCCTAATTTGTAGAGCCCGGCGAGTTGACTACGATGGCATAAAGCATTTTCTTCCATGCCTCTTGAAGATTCGGTTTTCCGGAAAATCACTTTCTAGTTTTTCAGAAACTTTAAAAAAATAACTAAAATCTTTCTTAATGAGGTATAATTGTAGCGTGCATATTTCTAATTAAAATTAGACATTTTCCAGCTCTGCACGATCTTTCTTTGCAAAGTTATAGAATTTACAAGAAAAGCCCTAAATTAATTTCTCCTTATTTCTGTAGTTTCGAGCTGACAACGAAAACACTCACGTGGGAACCGCCCCAGGTGCCCAACTCCGATTTCCTTCATTCATACCTCGTTTTATAGAGCACATCGAGCTGGTAAAAAGCCTGAAAGAATATCGGCTGACGACTCTTTAAGACCCGGTTTTCTGGAAAACCAGTTTTTCAAAAACTCTAACAGAATAACCAAAGCCTTTGTTAATGAGACATGATTGTAGCCCGCGAAAGTCTCATAAAAATGAGACATCTTCCAGCTCTACACGACCTTTCTTTGCAAAGTTATAGAATTTACAAGAAAAGCCCTGAATGTTCAGTGTCAACTCAAAGCTGTAGAAATCAGAAGAAATTAATTTAGGGCTTTTCTTGTAAATTCTATAACTTTGCAAAGAAAGGTCATGTAGAGCTGGGAGATGTCTCATTTTAATCAGAAATGTGCGGGCTACAATTATGTCTCACTAAGAAAAGGTTTTGGTTATTTTTTAGAGTTTCTGAAAACCTGGCTTTCCAGACACCCGGTCTCTGGANCAGAAATGTGCGGGCTACAATTATGACTCACTAGAAAAGGTTTTGGTTATTTTTTAGAGTTTCTGAAAAACTGGCTTTCCAGAAAACCAGGTCTTAAAGAGTCGTCAGCCGATATCCTTTTAGGCTTTTTATCTACTCGAGACCCCCTATCGAATGATGCATGAACGAACGAAATCGGAGCGGGGCACCTGGGGCGATTCCCTCGTTAGGGCTTTTCTTGTAAGATCTATAACTTTGCAAAGAAAGGTCGTGTAGAGGTGGGAAATGTCTCATTTTAATCAGAAATGTGCGCGCTATAATTATACCTCGTTAAGAAAAGTTTTCAGTTATTTTTTAGTTTCTGAAAACTGTTTTTCCAGAAAACCGGATCTTCACGAGCCATTGGAGAAAATACTTTATTCCATTGTAATCAGCTCGTCGAGCTCTAAAAATTAGGATATATCCCATTGAAAAGTGAGAGTAACACTTGGGAACCTTCCCTCGTTAGTTCATAAAAAAATTTGCTCACTCAGAAAAGTTAACTTTTCTTCTTTGGTTCTCAGCTAAGCTTTTTCTAGGAAAAAACGTGCTGAGAAATTTTTTGGAGTTGTTCAATAGAACTTCCCCCATCTTGCCAAAATTATATCGAAAACGCTGGGTAGTGGAATCGAATTACACATTGCACAGATCCATTTGTCTACGAATAAACTTAGAGAGAGAAGTTTGGCTGTATTTGCATCATATTTTTGATTCAACTGGAAGCAAAATAATAAAAAAAAGTCCGTGATCGGATTCAATCCTTTTGTCCATCCGCTACCTTGAATTTTTGCGAAGCGAGAACGTTATCAATAGACTAAATCAGTAGTTTTGTTTGCTGAAAAAAGTGCTGATGTGCTGTACTAAAAAAGGTGTTTTTTCCCTCTTGACAGAATCTCGCGAAATGATTGTTTTTAATTTTACTTTGTTTTACACTAAATCAATGAGCTGATGAGGCTCTTTAACTTTTTATATTATGAAAACATTGTAATTTAAACCTAAAAGTAGTTTTTACGTTTTTGCGTGCCCCAAAATACGAGAGATTTCATTTGTGTACACGTTTTGTTTGCTTGACGTTTTTTCTGAGAAAAAAATTCTTGTCAAGAAATTTTGTCCTATCTCATCTTACGTGGAGTTCTGATACAAACTCATTAGAAAATGTAAACTTCGATATTTCTAGTAGGAAAGGTACCAGTAAAAAGAATCACGACTGTATGTTTGATAAGCTACTGAATACAAGTAGGCATACAACAGTTATTTTATCGGAGCTCTTGGGGGGTAGTAGTTTTAAAAATTCAAGAAACTTTTTAAAATTATTTCGAGTCGACAGATTTGTGCACAAATGTTTGCTCTACAAAATAAGACATTGCAGACTTTCTTACGATGGTTCGTTGATAAGATATGAATTTTTTTCTCTAAAATAAGATCGGTTAATAACCGCTCAGTTTTTCAGATAAAAACTGTGTATCTGATCGACGAACCATCATGAGAAAGTCTACAATGTCTTATTTTGTAGAGCAAACATTTGTGCACAAAACTGTCTATTTGAAATAATTTTAAAACTACTGCCCCCATAAGTCCCATCCGATAAAATAACTGTTGCATGCCTAAATACAAGCCACTAATGTATTCGAACGATAGGCATCGATCTATTAAAATAGCTTTTATTTACAAATTTTTGTTAGACTATTTTGTTAGACAATGAGACGTGTTCTATATTGATGATAAAAGTATTTTTAATGACTATTCATGTGCTATTTAGATAATTTTAAATGATCTTCAAGTTCCCTATTGGATGTCAATTGTTGATGAAAATTTAGAATGTTGTTATCAAGCGTTAATTAAACCATTAAATAAAAATTCTAATTCAAAATATGAAGACGAGTATATATATTCTTCTACTTGATAATGATGATCATATCTAACTCTATTCTGTTTTAGAAAAAGACGTGTACAATCAATGTTACCCAATATATATGAAAAAACATTACATGAAGTACAACATGATTTATCAATACATTTACCTGACGATGCTATATTAACTGGACACAGTATTGAAAACGATCTCAAATACTTGCAGGTAAGTTCTGTTCACATGATTGAACAAAAAAAATTATTCTAATTTATGAATGATGATATTTTATCTCATTGGAGAGTATTGAAATATATAACTGTTAACTACGTACTATTGAACGTTTTAATATTAAAGAAAAATCAAAAATTTCATATTTAAAACTGAAAAATATGAGCAGAATTTATATATTTTTTTTTTTTTTCAAAAAATGAATTATTTTCTCCGTAATGACAAAGAAGAAAAAGAAAAATGATGCGTATCTTTGTTCGCCAGGTGTTGTAGTATAGAATTAACTAAAGAAAATTGTTCTATCTCTTAAGTGAAAAAACTAGATAGGTTTACAAAATAGTGTCCAGCCGAGCATTAGGTTAAAAAACGAAAAGTCGACTTTTCATCGATTCAAATAGTAATAAATATCCTTCGACACATCTATCTGATAGCATACAAAGGACGGGTGCCAAAATGGTCACTTTTCGTCCTAAAATAAATTGGCATAAATTATATATTTTATAATATTACCTATACCGAGATAATAGAGCCAAGACCAAAAATACCGGGTTTTAGGCCAAAAATTGTCATGGTCACCATTCAACGAGGAAACATTTTTATGAGGTGCGGTTGTGATATTCGTGATCACCGTGCTCGAACCTATAGGAATAGACATTATTTTTATTAAAAAGTGGAAAAAAAATTTTCGAAGTCCCTGAGGGGGGGGGATTTGCCTTAAAAAATTTTTTTTGTTGAATTTCAAAAATGTAAAATGACAGTTTTGTTCAGAATTCGATGCTGATTCTGAAAATATATAATTCATGCCAATTTCTTTTAGGACGAAAAGTGACCATTTGGGCATCCGTCCTTTTTGTTACAAAGCTTAAGTAGCGTGGAAAAATCGATAATCAAAAATTAGCCTGAAAACATCGATATTGATGAGAAACATAATTTTTCGCAAAAGTGAACAAACTGGTAGGCAAATTCAAAATATTATCTAAATCTGCACATCGTATGCTATATACTAGTGGAAATATTTCTTAATTTCGACTTATGACTTTTGAGAAAAAAAAAAGTTTTTCTTAAGTGATCTTTCGAACGGCTATGTTTAGTAAAATACGCCATCCATCCACATTCAATCTCGAAGCTCGTCCAAACTTTGGCAAAATGTTCTTCTATCTGCCTTTCATCAATGCTGTTAGCGCAAATTAGCGGAAACATTCCTGGACAGCACAGTGAGTTCTCCAGAAAATCTTGGATTTTCAGGTATTTTCCATTCTTCTTGGCTCAGAAACACTTTTATTCAAAAATAAGGCCATATCTGAAATCAGCGCACTAAACTGCGTCGGATGGTGTATCAAATGTCTAATTTCGAAAAAAAAACTTTTCGACCAAATTTTTAGTTGAAACTATTTTTGTTTGTTTTTGATTAATATGAGTTTCTGAGCGCTCAAAAGCCAGCTTTATGCGAAAAGAAAGGGCTCTTGACAATGAAAATTATGTGATCGATTGCTAATGCACACTGTGCCATGCTCTTTTTAAAGGATCTACTCAAGTCTGCCAAATCAGATGGACATCTCGAATCAATATCGATCAGATACGTAGTTTTTTTGCATATTTGATAATTTCCCTCTTGATAAGCTATTGTTTTGAATAATTATCTAAACTATTCTTGAGACTTACGGATTCTCATGAACTTTGCTGTGTCCGATGAATGTTATGTGATCTGAAAGAGAAATGCTACCATTTTCATTTGTTATTTATTTCTCATGATTTTTTTTTTGTTTTTAATCGAGTAAGAGATTTTGTTAGATAATATTCCATTGTTATTTTATTGATTTTTTTTATTAGATTTATCATCCTTATTTAATTGACACAAGTATCATTTATAATGTAAGCGGACTTCGTTTACATAAATCAAGTTTACAACAATTGTACGCTATATATTTCGGGTATGTAAAAAGTAATCTTTTTCGTCTATCTTTGAGAAGAAAATTGGATATATTCTTGTTATTTTAACTTCTGTTATATGCTGCTAATTCGTTAGACTTCAGTTCTACACGATATTTGCACTCATTTATCGTCAAAGACAAATGTGGGTTTGTAGTTTCCTATCCATAAAAGAGTATAAATAACACTGATCAACTACAATACGTTTTTTACAGTAAACAACGTTATTATTTGTCATATTTTTTTTTCTCCTTAATTAGACAAATAATTCAAGGACAGATTGATCATGATCCTACTGAAGATGCACGTGCTACAATGGCTTTAGTGAAATTAAAACTTAGTAAAGGTACATATTTGGTCTTATTTATGAATGTCATATATAAATTTTACTTTTATCTTCTTAAAGATATTCGTTTTGGTGACTGGTTTCTTGGTGGTGTTGATCAACTGACCGTTGTTGGACAATATGATAAGTTAGTATTAAATGAAAATGAAGAAAAATGTCAACAATTTATGACAAATACCAAATTTGGATTACAAGATAACTTTTTTGATAAAGTTAAATCACATAAGGGTATGTCAATTATAATAAAATAAATAATATACACTTGAAACAGCTCTTAAGAGTTTGTTTCTGAGAGTTTCAGAGCACACATTTGACTTTCAAATAAGTCATTTAGTTGAGCATCAAGCTGATATGAAAAACGGATAAAAGATCTTCTCTTAAAAAAGTTACATCAATAATAAATTTCGATGAAAAACACTTGGAATACGTTGACTTTTCAGGGAAAAAAAACTTATTTCTCAATAATGCTTTGGTCTCTAAAGAAAAAGCTTTTGACATTTTGATGTGGAAGGTTATAGACTACAAAAATATAAATAGGTGAATTGTGCTGTTGTTGTACCGTTTGAAGTAAAAGAAATCAATAAAAATAAAAATGAATATGAAGAAAATTTGAGTCATACATTTGATAGAGTTTCAGTGATTGTATACAAACCAAGTATTTTCCCAATTCACAGTGGGCACTTTGCCATAGATCTGCTTTTTTGAGTTAAAAAATGATTATTTTAGCATAATATGGTCTTACTATGTGTCAAATATTAGTAGAAGTAAAGAAAGGTCGAATTCGAAAAGAATTTCTTCGAAGGACCCTTGTCCCGAATTTTTGTCAAAAAATGTTTTATTTGTAAAACTAACAAACTATATATCCTTCGGTGCAGCTTTTCACGCTGATCCCGAATATCACCCTATTTTTGAATATAAGTGATTCTGGACCGAATAAATTGCAAAATACCTCAAAAACCAAGGGGTTTTTTGAAAATCCATAACTATATATAGGTAAAGTTGTGAGATTTTATGAGTCTACCACAGATGCGGGATATGCTAATGAACATTTTGACCTATTTTTCAAGTCTCTTTGAAGGTGAATGTAGGCGTATTTGCGATTACACTGTACACGTCCTACCTTCTAGCATTTTCCTTAACGGGTGGCTCAGAAAGAATGACACGCTTTTGCACCTTATTTCCGTGTACTTAAACTGAGGCTCCATTTTAGGCTCATTCGACAGAGAATTTTCTGCTCTATAAAATCCATTACCTTCTTTCATTATATATTATTTTATTATCTAAAAAGATAGTGTAGATTAAGGACACGTAAAAACTATTGCTGCAACGAATGGAACAGCTTGTATCTTCTTTTCTATTCGACGTAATTGATTATTGAATAATGTTTCTGTTAGCTAATTGTCACAGATACTATAAGTAAAGAAATCATCTTGATTTAATTAATTTCCGTTGAAAAATAATATTTTTTCCTAACGTTCAACAGCTAACAATAGATGGTTCCAAGATTATGAGGTTATTGATGTACCTATTTTTGTCTATATATCATATAGTTCCAAGAATTCGTTCTGACTTCAGAAAATAAAAGATTTTCTGCTCTACAAAACCTCTATATTGTACACTTACACAATGTCATTTGATTAGTTCTTTCCCTGCTTTTTTCAAAATCTCATGTTGTCAGAAAGTACTAATTAACTTACTTAACACTAAAATATTTACAATTTGAATGACCAAACAGAAAAGCAGCGTAGTCTGGATAATAGTTCTCAATCCGCTGAACATTTTTATAGGACACTCTTTTCTCAGATACCATATTATTTCTCGAAAATTACACAAAAGTCAAAAAGCCATCAAAACTTTAATTGTAAATCGCAGTTATACTTTTTATGTGTCCTTAATCTACACAATCTTTTTAGATAATAAAATAATATGTAATGAAAGAAGGTAATGGATTTTATAGAGCAGAAAATTCACTATCGAATGAGCCTAAAATGCAGTCTTAACATCTCAGTTTAAGTACACAGAAATAAGATGCAAAAGTGTGTCATTCTTTCTGGGCCACCCGTTATATATTCGGTTTTTTCTCTACCAAATTTTTCCGGAAGGAAAAGTCTTAGAATAAAAACCATTTTTATACCATTAGATAGCACGTTTAACGGAGTATTTTTGGCACTATTCAAATCATAAAAAAGCTCACTTTCGATTTTCGGCCAAATGTTCGCCTATATGCGCACCGTGCAACTGTTAGTATTTTCGTTTCGAAAAAAATAGAGTTTTCTTAAAAATCAATGTTTTCCGAGATTTCTTTAAAGAAATACTATTTCTGAATGAATATTTATACATTGTTGTCGTAAAAAGCAGATGAAAAATAAACTTATGGGTAATCAGACACTAGCTGTTAGTAAATAATTTAAATTTCTACATTAAACACTCTTACTTTATGATAGAAAAAGGAAAAATAAAGAAAAGAGGCAGACCTCTCGGTCATCCAAGGTAAGAAGAATACTCCATAAATGTTCGAACGTTTCTCACCCTCATCCCGAGAAAAGTCTATTGAAGTCTAAAAAGTTGAAATTAAAGTATATTTTCTTTAAATAGCTATCATTTTAAACTGTCGGGATATTTTGATGCAAAAAAATTGGTCGGGACATTTCTAGAGTAAAATGCCATTTTCATGCAAACGATACTTATTTACGACGTGAAATTATTATCCAAAACTTACCGTCTGATAAGCTTAAAAAGATACAAAAATCGTTGGCTGATCTCTCATAGTTACCGAGAAATCGAAGAAGTAAAATTAAAAACCTGTCAGGACATTGAGTAGAGAAATACCTTTTCCTGCCGTTTGGTTTTTATGTGATCCAGAAGATCGTAGGAAAAATTCTCGCCCTTTCATCTATCAAATAGAAAAAGAAAATTCGGGTTTGCTTTCAAATTGTCTTTAACAAATTGAAGTTAATCCAAGAGGGAAACAGCTGATTTTGGGATTTTTTCGATTTTTACCAAATGAAAAGGCACTGAAAATCATTGAAAATTGACTGAAAATCAATTGATTTTGGGTGATTTTCGACTGATTTTGGGCTGATTTAAATCACCTGTTTCCCCCTTGATTTAATCTGTTGGGACATAAAATGGTCAAACTGTATGACTGTGTAGTTTTTGCAAGATTTAATGGGTATATCGAGGCTAGGATGCGCCGGCGATGGTTATAACCGAACAACCGATGCCGGTTGTAACCGATGCCGGTTGTAACCGATGCCGGTTGTAACCGATATGTCTGTTATATTTTCCTATGGTCACGATTCAATGGTAAGAAAGGAATTCGACATTTTGAGTATGCTTGTAGCCCGTGTTTCAGAGATTTTCATAAGATATGAAATGCAGTATTGAAAATTTTTAGAAAACTTGCTCCGGACTGCGCCGTAATGCTTAAATTTTAATCTAAAGAAGAAAACTTTTGTCTTCTGCTGATGCGAAACGTTGAATAATCTGAAACAGAACTCAGAATCCGAAGAGGGATGTGAGGTATAACAAGTTTCAGTCGGGATTCTTCTGTTCGAGTACACGAAAGATATGTTTTTTGTCGTCTGACGAACCGCAAATTTTCCGCAAAGCGCTTATTTGAAATATACCTAGGGCATACCAAAAGTACGGGCAGTGACACTTTAATACTGTATATTAAGCTTCAGGAAATTTTCTTTCTATGCAGTCTGATAGAGAAAAGAATCATCTATTTTTCTATGCTATTTGATCATACTTCAACTAATATAAGAATAATAAAATTTTGATAAGATCTGTTTTGTTCGCATGTGTCACGGTTCCATGAATGCTAGTGAGTATTTTTTGAATAACTTTT
>CAJNOQ010002203.1:0-25695 GCA_905250885.1 Didymodactylos carnosus | reverse complement strand
AATATAAAAAAACGACAAAGAAAAAAGAAATGAAATAAAAATCTCATATATAGTAATTATATATATATATATATATATATATATATGTGTTTGTATATGAGCAAATATATACATATATGACTCTATATACTAACTGGTTAGTTGCAACGGCAGCAATTGTTTGCTATAGCGACAAAAAGAAAAAACAACACCAGCAAAGAAATCATCATCATTATGATCATAACGATCAACGATCAATGACAAAATCATCTATATATGGCAAGTAGTTATACAATAAAAAGTATATATATATATGTTATTCATGCTATACTTTAAGTCGAGAAATATCTTTCTCACTTTTATGATAAAAAAAATGTTTTTTTTTTTCATTGGTGATTGATATCTATTTCAACTGATATACTTATTTCTTTTGTATTAATAAAATGAGTGCTCTTGAAATTCAAAATTGACATTTGAAAAATTAGTTTCTAGGAGTATCATTTTATATAAAATATCAAAGATAAATATATCTACAAAGCATGAAAGAAGGCTAGTCAACAAATTAATTAGATTCTCTATTTATGTTTTTATCAAATTTTGAAATGAAATATTCATTACTCTGAAAATATTTGTTAGCTAGTCGTCATATTTTGTAAACATATTTAACTTGATTTTCTCTACAAACTGATGAGATAGAAATAACTTTTTTGTTTTTTAAAAAGAGTTTGTTTTGGGATTTTAAAGAGCAATCAAAGAGAAGTATATCACTCGAAATGAATACCAAAGTGATAATAATCATTACCATAAATCACCTATAAAAAAAATCTATGTTTTATCAAGAAAGTGAGAAAGACAATTATAAAAGCAATTTGTCTTCTAAGCAATGTATGTTTTCTTCTCTTTTTTTTTTGAGAAAAGTATAAACTAAACTGCTCAATATTATGTGGTCGTCAGTCGCCAAGTAAATTTGAGTAGTTAGTAAAAAACATTACCCTTATTAGAATAGTAAAACTTGATCTTTCTTATTGACCAATTAAAAAAAAGACGACAGAGTTATGAGTTTGAAAAATGTTGTATAAACAACTTATCTCAGAAATAGTCTGTACAACTGTTTTTTTTTTGTTTTTGCACCATTGAATTCTATTGACGAGTAGATTCTTAAATAAGAGTCTTCTCTATACATAAAAATTGTAATACTGTAAGCTATACATCATATATTTTACTTTAGAATAAGCTGTAATAGAAGTAATCAAATGTAGACATATTTAGAGTTTTTTTTTTTTTTGAGTTTGTTTTTTTTTGTTTTTTTTTATCATCAGAAAAACTAATGATAGAGAGAATTCTATCTAACATACACACATTGATAAATATCCAAATATGTACATTTCGATCGATCATCAACTACTTGAGAAGAAAAAGAAGAAGAAGAAGAAAAAAAGAGTAGAGAGTGAGGAGAACAGAAATAGAAGAGACTATTTTTGTCACCATCGAATATTTACAAATGTCGATATTTATATTGGGGGACAATGATTATAAAAAAAAAAAAAAAAAAGAATCAGACTCTACTGAACTTTTGCTGTTATAGATAGATTGACAGACATTGAATGCTAAACTAGTATATGCGATCAATGTTCTCTTGTTTTTTTTACAATTTATTGTCACATTTAAAAATATGAAAGTATCGTAAAAAAAAAAAAAAAGGAATAATGATCATAAAAATAAGTAAGAACGAAAAAGAAAACGTATGTACGACTTTTGTTGTTGTTTTTGTTGTTTTTTTGTGAATGAACAAACGAGAAAGTGTAGAAATACTTCAATTATATATATATATATGTTTGTCAAAACTAAAGCTAGAGAGAAGTATCCGATTAATGTCGATATCTCTGTATCTAACCACCTCATGACAATTTTCAATTTATATTTGACAAAAATGTTGACACAGTAAGAAAAATAAAAAAAAAAATGAGGAAGTAGTAGCAGCCATTGTTTGATCTACAAGAGAGAGAAAGAGAGAGAGAAAAATAAAATAAATAATAGCTGAGAAAAACAATTCAAGATGATAATGAGGATTCTTATAAACGTCAAACGCGTAAACATGATAAAATTCTTGTCAGAATTTCTGAATGAGAAGTATAATCTCACAAAAAACAAAATAGTATTTAGATTGAACGAGCAACTTGGATGTTTCTTCTTTTTTTTTTTTTTTTATTCAATTTTAAAACGCGTAGTAAGTAGAATTGAGTAGTAAACTGTAATGCCCTTGCTGAATACATATGATACAATAGGTTCTTGCTGATAACGTACATATAAATACGTTTTATTTTTTTCTCTTCTTTTTGCAATTATAACTTTTTTTCTCCCTCTCTCTCTCTCGAAAAAAAAAAAAAGAAGGTATATCTTCTACTCACTCATACAATGGTATTCATCATCTTTTTTTCTTCTTTTATTTTTAATACATTGATCAAAACGTTTTGTTATCATTTCAATGGTATGTAATACTTCTAAGTAAAGATCAAATTACTATAAAATTAACTGGTTGTGTGTGTATATCATTTGTTTACGTATTATTTATTCCTTCTTCTCGCTTTTTTCACTTTTTTTGGTTTAAAAGTGTGAGTTTTCCGTTTGATTTCATATTTCGTAACAACGATCGATGGTAATGAAGAAATTTGAAATATCATTGAAACTAAAATCAATCTAGTATGTAGAAGAGCGAGGATATCAGTTTGACATTATAATAAAAGAGAGAGGAAAAACGAACGAAGGTTATACTTTTATTTTCATTTCATCAAGCTATTTATCAGCTTATTTTTTAGTAATAAGTCTTTTAATTTTATTTGTTAATATGAAGAATTTAAAATTATTTACATTTAGTTAATTTAAAATGATTTTGTCTATGATAATCAACTCTATCAGGTATTACTGAAAGAATATATGTCAAGTTTTCTTCTCTAATTTACTTGATTTTTGGTCTTAGATCGTCCATCCACATAGTAGAGAATAAAAAATATCTATCTTAAAGAAAACGATTAAGACTTCTACTCATACGAAAGGTTTCTTCTTTCAGTCTACCCGTATTCTTGTTGAATGAATAAATTTAACTAGAAACTAATTTTTAGATAGCTGATTCTTCTACTATTGTCTCATTGAGATATCTATAGTTATAAGAGATAGTCATTGTATCATCCACTCATTTCTTGAAGATTTTCGGCTAATTAACCGATACAGATATAACGTCTGAATTATTCAATATATTCTGAGATAATTGTTTCATATCAACGAAATTTAACGGGATATATCTCTTACGTATTCTTCGGTTATTTTTTTGTCCTTATCTCTCTATCGTTCAATTACAAATCTCTTAGTTTTTGATCATGTGCTATTTCTTCGCAGTGCTTGAAAGATACTCTTCTGTGTGCTGTGCTGATCTTTAGAGCTATCATGATAGCCTAACTATTTGTAAATTAAAAAAAGAATTTTTTCCATAATAATGGTCTATACATCGCGCTCAATTAACATCTATTTATGGTGTTAATTATCTCATCAATTCATGACTCTATTTAATATAGTGAGCATTCTACATGGTAGAACAAGTCAAATTAACACAGTAGAATATCTATAGTCAAATTCTATTACAGAAACACTGGATTAGTAACAATAGTATTACCGTAACATAAACCTAACGTAACATAAACCTAAAGTCACTTTTATCAAACAAAAAATTTTTAAGGATCGATAAATGTTTGAACAGGTCATCGTTATTTTTGACAAAAAAAAAATGTTTCAATATTTTGTGTTGATATTATCTTCTATTGAATAATGAATGTGAAAAAGTTAAAAATTCACTTTGTATACGCGTTTGAATGAGTTATATTTGTTAATTTTTAACAGTTTTAAACGTCTTACGATATTAGAAGACATTATACGATGTTGTTGTTTTTTATAAATAAATTTTTCACAATATTCATTTACATATTAATTAGAGTAATTAATAATAATTTATTTTTCTAATCTATGTGAACATGTTTGAAAATAAAATTGTTAATACGCATTAATACCACTCTTTTAGATATCAGTAGGTTTGATACGTTAGAAAAACTAATATATGTCAATTTTCTATTTATAAAAACAAACAAAAAAAATAAATAATTTAGGTATAAATAAAAATATGTTACTTTTATTGTAACGAATAAGATAACATTCAAATTTTTAAGTAATTAATCCGTTTAAACGATTTCTCATCACTCTTTTACATTTTCAAATTCTAAAATTTTTTAGTTCATGATCGTTTTACTACAATGTGTGTGTGTGTGTGTGTGTGTAATGTTTTTATTTACATATCTTGCATCTGGAAAGATATCAGTTCAAACACGTGATATAGAATGTCTATGTTTCTACTTTTTCTTCTTTAAATTTTGGAAATATGTTCTATGAATACGATAGAAACGTCGCATATCTAACAGGAGGTGCCGAACTCGAAGTAACCATTCATATACATACAAAGTGAATATAAATATATATATACATCAGAAAAAAAAGACGGTTTTCTATATTTTTTTTTTTTTTTTTAAAAAAAATCTCCATCCGTTGTGAATGCGCGTCAGTTTGAATTGATTTTTTTTTTGTTTCTTCTTTGTTTTTAGCCTAGTTTATATGTGTGTGTGTGTGTCTGTGTATATATATATAATATCTACACACACATGAGAACGTACAAAATCCTAGCGTGGATATACTACACACCACATATATAAAGGAAAAAAAGACGTTCCTTTTTCCGTTCTTGTTGTCTCTTTTATTTTTTTGTTCTTTCCCATTCATTTTTTTGGTCTTTTTATTTTTTCTGTCCTAACGGGTAAATTGAACGATACATACACACACATTGAAAAAATATATCCCCATCGGATCTGATATACACATTTTTTTAAATAAAAAGAAGAATGCGTTCAGTAAAGGGAAGAAGAAGAAGAAGAAGAAAAAAAAACCATCGTACAAAAAAAATAACATGAGAAAGAGTAATGAGCATTTTTTTTTTTTTTTTTTGTTATAGTTAAACCAGGTTTTCGATGAATCTGTAGTACATACATACATCGAACGGGTGAGAAAGAAAAAAAATATATATCTAGTCTAGTCGTCATATATCCTCTATAATGTATTAGACGATATTTAAATTGAAGGGAAAAAAAAACCTTGCTTTTCCTGGACATTATAAGATAAGTTCAGTAACATACAAGAAAAAAAACGTAGAAAAAAAGATGAAATATGAACGCGCTCTGTTTCTTCTCGAGATATATATTTATAAAAAAAAAAAGATGAATAGATAAAAAAAAAACAGGAATATACATTTCTCAGACTGTGTATGTGTGTGTGTGCAAATTGAACATTTTTTACGGATTTTTATTTTTTGTTTCTTGCCTATTCATACATCTTTTTTATTTTTATGCACTCATTATATATATGTATTGGACAAGATCAACACTATCGTTATTGTACATGAGTTGGTAAGATCGAAATAAAACATAAGGTCAGTTTAATTTCTTTTCAATAGAAAAAAACAAAAATGTGTCAAGTATATATCACCCATGTTCTTACTATGGCTAAAATAGTTTATAATTTTAAATTTTTAAATTCAAATCTGTTTTATTAGTTTTCGAATTTTTTCTGTTTCCGTATAATAGAGTCCAATTAAAAATAGTTTATTATATTCAAAATGACTTTAAAGTCTAAATATCGTTTTAATAACTGTAGGAGAAATTCTAGTATTTCCAGGATGTCTTATACTAATCGAAAAATAGGATTCGCATTTCTGATAATCTACTTTATATTCAGTGTCCACTGGCAGAATAGAAAACTAACAAAAAAAAAAAATAAGAGAGAAAAATTGGTTATTCTTTTTTATTTTGTTCTCCTTTTCTCTTTGGGTTTGTCGATGTATAAATTTTGAATAAATATTCTTGAATATGAGAATACTAAATGATTTTTACTCTTGATATTCTTCTGTGTCATACATATATACGTACAGCTGCTGTGCTGTTCATATGTGGCAATAATAAAAAATTATTCACTACTGTGTTTTTCTGGGCAAAAAAAGACGAGGAAATATTTTATTCTTCCATGCGACATGCATCATTTAGATACAACGAGGATAAATTTTTTTTAATAAATACATTATCGGGATTCAATACACGAACACAAATGTTACCAAACAGGTTTTTTTTTACTTGAGTATATGCGTGTGTGTGTGTGTGTGTGTGTGTGCTATTGAAAAAGAAGAAACAACTCACTACTTCTAAAGTGGGTTCTACACGATCATAATCACAGAGAATTATAGAAAGTATCAAACAAACAGACAATATATCTAATGTTTCCTACGTAAAGTCTTCATTTTTTTTTTATAGCACAACCATAATAGATTGCACAGGAGAAGAAAGAGACAAATGAACTTCTATTGCGTATGTATAGATCGAAGATCTTTTAACAGTGAACACATTCTTTTGAGGTTTAATCGAATATATCACGCCATAAAGAAAAAAAAAACAAATTTTATTCATCTTCTTCCTTCTCTTTCTGATGAACATACATTTATAGTATCTCTTTATTCTTAAGTCCAATCTTCTCTTGCTGTCTTCTTTTTTTTTGTTTTTTTTGTAATGATCATTGTCAACGTATATACGCGATTTCATCATCCATTTTTTTACTAAATAAGACTCTTCTTTAAGTTTTTTTTTTTTTTTGTTCTTTATTATTCGTCATATCATTGAATATACACAAGTAAATAACACATCACAAAGAAACAAAAACGAATGAATGTGTATATATAATGAGTGAGTAGGATTTTAGCAGGATATTATTTAGCAAGCAGACGATGTGTATTTACGTGGTATACATACAATGAAAATAAATTTAACTCGTCTTCATCACTGATATCGATTGTTTCTCTTTCTCTCTGTTCGTAGGTAGAGATATGTATAGGTATCAGTTTAAGATATATATATTATTTTATTTTATTTTTTTTTTGTTGTTTATTCGTATTGTGTAAACCAATAAAGAAGGGATATATATATACATGTAGTCTATATGTATGAGTGTCCAAACTCCGACATAGATACAGATATATGTATATATATGTATAGAAAGAGAGAGAGAAAGAGAGAGAAAGATGCAATGTATTGTACTATTTACTCTTTACTACATTGTGTATGAAACCTCATTTGTATCATTTCTTCGCTTTTTTCGAATCAAGCAAAGTTTCCTTTTTAATATTGTTAGTTATCATAAAAATGACTTATTTTCGATTAATTTTGTTATATTAATACATACCGAAAATAAAAATACTAAATTAGTATTAATTTTAAAATAATTATGGAAGTAAAAAATTTTAATATACTTTGAAAATATGTTCTCATATTTCGCGCTCATATAATGATATTTGATCGAATAATTTTATATTCTAGATTAATAACTTGTATTTTAATTAGTATAATAACAAAATAAAAATTCTTTGTTATTTAAATTAAAAAACAACAAACAAGTATGTTAATATTTATAAACATTTTATATTTAAAAAAAGAAAAGAAAATATAATCATATTATTGTTTTTCTGTAGATTCTTCATTCTTATAAACAAAAACAAAAAAAAAATGATTATTTAAATAATAAATGGCTACAAAAACGGGTTGTAGTTCAACATTAGCTGATTTTCATCAAATGATTAAATTATTTTCTAATCCAGATCAAGAAGAAGAAATAAATTCAACAGAAAATGATTTATCAAATGGTAATTCAATATCAACAACACATCATAATGTTGATCAACAAAAAAGTTTTATTTCAACAAATGATCTTCTCTTAGATAATGAAGATGATGATGATGATGATGATAATGAACAAAATGATATTGATATGGATGAAACAAATGGAGAAGATGTTGATAATATAAAAATTTCACCACCACCTCGAACATCATCACCATCATCAGATTCTACAATGTCATCGGCATCATCTATTTCTAATTCATCTACATCATTTGTTAATGGTTTAAAATTAGAAATACAAACTCGTCAACCAATACAACAACCAAAAATGTCTGCAGCTGCTGCAGCCGCACGTTTATCTCGTTTAGCTAATCAACGTATTGATTCAAATAAATTTTTAATATGTAGTGGTACAAATTCTTATAATACAATTCGTAAAACAAAACATGAAGTAAGACGATTTGCTTTATATCTTGAAGATACATTTAATGAACATATAGCCATTGATGATTTAAAACCTGATCAATTATGTTCATATTTAAAACATTATTTTCAAAATGTACGAAAAGCTGATGGTAGTGAATATGAACCGGATACATTAAGAAGTTTTATGTTATCAATTGAACGATATTTAAAATCACGTAAATATTCATTTAATATTTTGGAAAGTCCAATATTTCAATCATGTCGTGAAGTTATACAAGAAAAACGTGATACATGGGCAAAACCAACAAAATCTGTATGTAATAGTAAAGTAGAAGCATTTACATCACAACATGAAACATTATTAAGACAAATGAATATAATAACAAGAGATACACCAGAAGGACTATTATTAGAATTACTTATTAATAATTCTAAATATTTTGATCAAAGAGGTTTTGAATCAACAATAAATCGTTCATTATTATGGGGTGATTTAGAATTAAAAACAGATCAAATTAATGGTGGTATTGATTATATTGAATATAAACGTACAATTAAAAGTGATGATAAATCATCATCAATTATTGAAAATATTCGTGCTTATGCTAATTTAGATAATCCACAATTATGTCCTGTTGTTGCATTACGTTTATTATCTTATCATCGTCCACAACAATGTACAAATGTTGATGCACCATTTTATTTAGTACCACGTTTAAATTCTGAACAACGTGTTTGGTATAAAACAATTCGTGCTGGTAGACATAGATTAGATTTATTATTACAACAATCAATGCAAAAAGCTGGTATACAAGGAAAATTTAGTTGTATGAGTTTAAGAAAAGGTAAAATAAAAGGTTTACTACTTACGGATAATAACAATATACCAACTACAACACATTCATCGACGACGGCAATGGTTACAACACAAAAATCAAGACGAACATCGTCAGCAAAACAAGAAGTTGTGCAAGTAAGCATTTAAAGAAAGTCAATTATTTTCAACAAATCTTTTAAAATGTAATCTATTTTTTTTAATGAAAAAATTATATAATTTTCTTAGGTACCTCCTACACCTTCTACAACTATGTCAACAACATCTACTACTACAATGATTACTTCACCTCATTCGACAATTGCTATTAATATAGAGCCGACGGCTTTATTAATTGGAGCTGTGGCTAATGCCATATCATCGTCAACATTTCATAATGTTACACAATGTTTTACAACGGCGATACAAGCACAAGGACAAAATAACAACAATAATAATAATAATAATAATAATAATAAACGAACTTTATCATCAACATCAACGAATAAAAATGAACAACTACTCGATTTATCAACAACTAAGAATAATAAAAATAATAATAACGATGATCATTATTATTTAACGCAAAATGAAATGATTAATTTAGCTAAAAAAATTAAACGTGAAAATGATACGAGGGTAAGTTCATCAAATTAATTAATCAATAAGTATTTTCAAAATTTCAATATTTTATTCTATAGTTAAATTTATTTTTTTTATTTTAGATTAGTCAAAATGGTGACAATGGACATACTACACCGACAATGTCCTCTTCAGAAACATCATCACTCACCACTAATAGTCTATCTTCTCATTTAAGCTCGATGTTACCATTACAACAACAAAATGATAATACTCAACAACAACAACAAATGAAATGTTCGGTGACATTGAATGATTTAGCTCTAATTGCCCATACTCTTGAACAACAACAACAACAACAACAACAACAACAACAACATCAATCACAACCAAAGCGTAAAATAACCTCGTCAGATGCATTTCACGCATTATATTCAGCTGCTCATATGAAAAGTACAAAACAATCAAAAATAAATATATTACGTCGATATTTAGAAGATACATTGGGTTTAGTAGAATTTTTAACATTATATGAATATTTAAGAAAAGATTCACAATTAAAATTACAGGGTACACCTATTGAACATTATGAACATGTTTTACCAATATTTTTAACATTATTAATGCTTGAAAATACCGCTTAAAATGAAGAATGAATTTCTAAGTCACATAAAAAAAAATTTTGAAATTGAGTTATTTCCAATCTAAGTCATTCCATACACAGGAGAGTTATATTTAATCATACCTCATTATCTAGTCGTTGAATTTCAAGTATCTTTCATTTTCTATTCTCTCTTTCTTTTTAGCTATTACTTTTTAATTATACTCGACTATTTTTAATCCCCCCAAAAAAAAACACACAAAATTTTTTTCTAAGTTCTACAGTACATTAAACATAAATATACAACAGATCTCTTCTCATCAGTGTAATCTCAGTCGTTTTTACTTGCCTCATATTGCTTGATCTGATTAAATCATTCCGTTTTTTTTTTCACTATTCTTATTCCATTTATTTGTCTGTTTGTTTTTAAATATATGTGGTCGTTCTTTTTTTTTTTTACATATCGATGTTTTTTAAGTCTCATTTCATTTTTTTTTTTTTTTGCAGAAAATTTTATATATCAAACATTTCTCTTTCATATTCACAGTAGAGAGAGAGAGCGTAAAGAGAAAACTATTTGAGACGCTAAATGATGGATATGTTGCCTTTTTTTGTTTCTTACAGTTTTTCACAGACACTTTTTTTTTATCCATGTTGTAACCGTTTTTCTCACATTTTTGTACATTATTATGAGAATGGATTATCATATATATGTTGCTATGAACGACGACGTATTGTATAAATCAATTCGATTTTAATTACAGCATTCTCATTCATTATTTTATGTTTGCAATGAAGAAATTGTATAAAAGAGCTTATACTAATGGTGATCGGATAATTTTAAACGTTTTAGGTACTGATGACATATTGTGTTTTTTGATTGCTATAGATCAATAGTATTTAATAATTCAATAATATACAGTAATTTACCATTGACAAATCTGATGACTGTATTTTATCCATTCATTTCATCGATTTCAAATTGGTATTGAACTGTCTAAACATCTCTTTTTATTAAAAATTCTAGTGAAATGTTCTTAGTCTGTAAATCGTAAAGGATAAACTACTGCAAATTATTCTTTTTATGATATAGTCATTCTTACGTTTAAATATTTCATAACATATAAATAAAGGGGAAATTTAGTTTTTGTCTTAATTTTTCATTACGAACTTCGGTGAAATAGTCTGTTACGATTTCCGGACATAAGGAAAAAAGACAGGGAGTTCGGAATGGAGTTCATATTGATAAAATATTAAATATTAAAAAAATTTACCATAAAAACAGCGGCTTTTGGGTGTAAAACTGTTACTCCTTCTTCTTCGAAGATAGTGAGGGAGTTCCACAAAACAGGGTATCCGGAATGAAATTTGTCCAGGAGTTCATGACGAACTCTGACAACCGCTTTTTAAAGGTTGAACAGCGATATTTTGATTTGAGATCGGAATAAGAATGTTCAGAAGTTCGTAATGACAAAGACAAGGAGGTCGTAATGAAAACTACAGAGTGTTCGGAATTATGTTCAGTTTGCTCACCTTTGAGAGAATGTGAAGTGACACGCTAGTCTTGCAGCCTAAGATGGTGATTTTACGAACCTCCTGACAATGTCATTCCATTCTTCCAATCTTTTTCTGAAAAAGTACTCTTAGACTTACATTCCGAACACCTGACCTTGTTCATTACGATCTCTGGGCGCTACATTAGATATAGCAAGAAGTATTCTATTCCAAACATCCAGTCAAATCATCCTGATTTTCCTGCTTTTCCATTACGATCTCCCGTACAAAAATAAGAGTATATATTTTTTTACCAAAAAATTACACTTTTGATCACCAAACCAATTAAAAAACACTTAAATTAAAGAAAATATATACAAGAAGAATATATACCAAATTAATTAGTGAACAGACAGTAAAACAAGAACGGAAAGTATTACACACAGCTAGATCGTCTGATGAAGCGAAAGAATACGCAAAATTACAGTTTAATATTTGCCAATATTGTCGATCAGATTAAAACAATCATACAAAATACTCATTCAAATGTCGTAAGTATAGAAAGTATCCGATTTCTCATAGTATTCCTAGATCGCACGAAGTTAAAAAAGGTTTATAAAGTCGCTTCGCAGCGAAGTGAAAAACATAATGTACGAATCCATAATATAGATATATAAATTGTTCTTCTTGTTGTGAAAATTTCTTGGAACTGTGTGTGGGGAGGAGACTTTTGGTGCCGCCTATGCATACTATGAGAAAACGGATACTTTCTATACTTATGACATTTGAATGAGTATTTTGTATGATTGTTTTAATCTGATCGACAATATTGGCAAATATTAAACTGTAATTTTGCGTATTCTTTCGCTTCATCAGACGATCTAGCTGTGTGTAATACTTTCCGTTCTTGTTTTATTGTCTGTTCACTAATTAATTTGGTATATATTCTTCTTGTATATATTTTCTTTAATTTAAGTGTTTTTTAATTGGTTTGGTGATTAAAACACACTTTTCTCAAAAATAATGACACAATAGATAAGATAATATCAACGTTAAAGTGAGTAAAGATATAATTTTGTTGATTATCTATCAGTCAAGACCTTTCATTCTGTCTATACTAAACGACATTTCTGACTTTAGTTATGTTCTCAAGACGATTTCAGTTCATGCTTAACTTTTCTCTAATTTCTAACATGAAGAGCTTTATATTTAATTTGTATAGTATAGACAAGATTATTAGCTGCAGCCTAATATAATCATTAACACAAAACTAAAACAATATTTCAATAATTTTTACGAAATTTAATATTTTGACTTACTTTTTTCACTGCGAATGTGAATGAATTCACTATGCAAATGTTAATATTATATTCTTTGTACTTGTTTCTCATTATTTTGCATCCATTAATTAATAGCTCAATGTTTATCGAGCACCGTATTTATCATTGATTGAACCAAAAAATGTTTAACAAAAAGAACTGCTTATTATTAAGAGCATATACTCAAGAAAGTACTTGTAGAAGTACATGAGATAAAAACAATGTGTTTCAAACAAGATTAATTCTGAAATTTTGAAAATGATAAATCAGTATTAATCTAAAATTATCACTGACTGACTCATTTCGATATTAAACATTTAACTAAAAGAAAACAAGGATCTAAAACATGCATGTTGACGGATGTAGCTCAAAGCGCTTTTAAAGTTTTAATAAAATCATTAGCATTCGTTTTAAGAAAAAACTTTATATTATTTAACCGTTTCGATTTTAAATAAAATGTATCATCAATATTGACAATATCCATATATGCTCAACAGAAAAAACTTTGATAACTCATTTTCTTCTACACAGGTCGGTTAAGAGAGTATGCTCTTTCTTGTTAGATAACTCTCTCAGATACATTCACCAGTTGAACACAATAACATATAGCCGCTATTTTTAGTCTGCTATACACGCTAACTGATATTTCTATTCTAAAAACTTGAATATTCAATACAATTCGATCTTAGTCTGCCTCTTGTTAGATGTAGACGATATCTCTGTAAGTTATATCAGTAATCAACTTTAACCGAATGTTTAAAAGTAGGAAGGCAGTCCAGATTTTACGTTCTTAGTTCAGATTATTACGTTTTAATGATTGAATTTTCCAACAAACATTTGTTAGAGCATCGCTTTCCATTGTTTAGAAAATCGTTTGGACTTTTCGAAAAATGAAAACTTTTTATAACAGAACAGAGCACAGATCGTCGAACATGAGAGCAGTATTTCGATAATTAAAGTTTTTCATTCACTATCATTTGTACAAAAAGAGCATTGCATCTTTTTTATTCTAATCACTATTTATGTCAAAAGTATATTTGGAGCTCTCAAGCAGCTCATAAGAGATCTTTCGACAAGCTAGTTTACTACTTTCAGCAATTTATGCTTCATCTAGAAGAAGTTTTGTTTGAAAATATTTTTTTATTTCTTTTATTGTACTTATTGTATATTAATCATAACTGAAGACGCAAATTACAGCTATAACAATGATACTTATCAGAGACCGAAAAGGGTCAACCAAACGTGACCCGAACCCGACTCGACCCAAATCAATATCTTCTACGTTGGCTCGAACCCGATCGACCCGAACTGACCCAAAAATTTTGCAACTGTGATTCGAACTAGACTCGAAACATGAAAATATTGTCGTACGCATTCGCAAAGAAACACTTCTTTCCTATAGAAAAGTTATCTTAGTCAGATTCTTTTGAAATTTTGTCAAAAAAATGGTCAGATTCCTTATGGTTTCCGCCATTTTTTTCCTTTGCCAAATGGAAAGATTTGGATAATTCAGGTAGTTTATTTTATGTTGACCTGAGTTAGGTAGAAACGGGTCAACCAAAAGTGCCCGAACCCGACTAGATCCGATCCGAATCAATATCTTTTACACTGGCCCAAACCCCGACCTGATCCATTTCGGTTTCTGATACTTATAGATGCAATTTGTATCTCTGATCTTGACAGGTACTTTTACGTTAGAAAGAGTCGTTTTATAATGTATTGCGTACATTAACGGCTGATCATTACTATTATTATTGAATTTGATTCTAATAGGTTTGTCTTTTATTCCTTTTAACTCTATTTTGAGATCTATCTCAGAATGATGCGAAGTATGGCCATTTATTGAATATATCGAGAACAAATGGTGACAGAGACTCATGAGTTTCGCTGTTCGAAAGACAAGAATTTGTACAGCTTCTCATTAAAAAAATGATTTTTAGATCTTTGATACAAGTAGATCTTTGTGACGATCTCTAGTTACTCGTTTAGTGTTCCAGAAGTCAAAGTACGAAAATATATTGTCTTTTTTCCATGAACAGATAGTCGATAGTGTCTTCTTTGAAATGACAGTCAGTCAAAACCATGGTTTTCGATGATTCTGTCTTAGCATTTTTCTGAGAGTCTCAGAACTGGTATGTTGAAATAGTCCATTTCAGATCATTTTTAAGTTACGTAACGCTAAAAAGTTCATCACTCCATCAACATCGATCACAACGACTATGAAACTTAAAAATGGGCTATTTCACATACCAGTCCTCTCAGAAAACTACCACGTCAGAACCATTGAAAACCACGGTTTTGTCATTTCAAAGAAGACACTATCGACTATCTATTTATGGAAAAAAGACAACATATTCACACTTTGGCTTCTGGAACACTAAACAAGTATCTAGAAATCGTCAAAAAGACCTACCTGTATCAAAGATTTTAAAACTCATTTTTCGTATGCGAAGATGTGTAAAGTCTTGTCTTTCGAACAGCGAAACTCGTGAGTCTCTGTCACCATTTGTTCTCGAGATATTCAAAAAATGACCATACTGCGCACCATTCTGAAATAAATAGTAATCTCAAAATAAAGTTGAGAGGAATAGTTTCGGAGGATCGAGATATTCAAAATAAGCAGAGTCGATTACGTTACATGGTACAAATGTATCGCCGTCGTGAGTTTATTTTTGGTAGAGGCCTTTACCTTGGGTTAATGTTGCTTAAGTCTACACATCAATAGTGCTACTTTTAACTTTGATCTTCTGCTCCTCCATTCTAATCATCTTCTCATAAGTTTTCTTAAATACATGCGTACCAGCTGCATATCGAAGAGGTTTTTCTCGTCAAATATCAAAATCATTTAGACAAGGAAAGGAAGAGAAGACTATTCTGCCAACTTCGCGAATTAAAATTAGATTCATTGCAGAATTCATCAAATGTTTAGCGTTAAGAAGCATAAAGAACTGCTCCATTTTTTCTATCAGTTTTTTCAATCAACAAGGAGCTAGAGTATTCGTCTTTTACAATTGTTTGTTTTTGAAATCTGTTTAGACAAAGTCACTTCTGTCAACAAGCAGTTTATAGTCAAAGAGAATAACTTAACATATTAACGTCCAAATTAAATGTTCATGAACGAACAAATGTTTTTAGTTTAGTAATAATATTACATTAATTATTTATTTTGATTATTAGTTCTTTTGTAGTAGATAGTTTTACAAAAACACTAAAAGAAGATAATAGGCTAGAAAAATAGATTAACAAATTTTATTTATAAACATTAAATTTTTTTTCTAAAAAATTTAAAATAACAAAAGAAAACAAAAACACACTGTTGAGATTCTGATTACAGTTAGAGCTTGATTAACAAAGTCTGTTTTGGGATTTGTCTGACCGTAAAACAAGCGTATGTGTATGTTAAAAATAGTGTTTTCATTTTATCAAATAAAAAAAAAAAAAGAGGAAAAGAGAAAAAAAAAGAAAGATCAATAAACGAGAAATAAGTAGTTTTAAAAAGTCAGCTACTTTTGAAAAACAAAAATTGTAGACAAAACAAAAAAAGCATACATAATATATATATCACTGTTTCTGAACAACAGAAATTTAATCTCTTGACGATTTTTTTATATATCAAAAAAAAGGAATGTCAACGGGGTGTTGTCGATATGTCCATAAAAATTTGATAATAAAAATAATCTTATTCTCAAATAATGAGATGATATACAACTAGAAAAGATTGCACAAATAAGTATTAAAAAAAAGATGAATAATTTGATCGAAAAAACATTGATTAGATTCATTTTGTTCGGTTATGCTTCACTTGTTAATAAAAAATTCTCACGTGGTTGATTATTATCCTAAAACAAAGAATATTCACATATAATCTAATTTCAATTGCTTGGTCTCTAGAGTTCATGATAAGCATGAATAGGAAATCAAGAGATTTTAATGTAACCAATTTGTAGAAGTTATCGAGATGTTTCTGTTCTTAGGATTACCGAACAAGTTTTCGTTGAATTATAAAAGGTTTACTCTTGAAAAAACCTGAAAAAGTTAGATAATTTGATGCATTTGAGATTAATATTTTTATAACTCAATTAAAACTTGTTCGGTAATCATAACGATAGACACATCCCGTCATGACTTCAAGGGCTCCCCCTCAAAAAAAACTTTTTTGTCTTATATTTTTAAATTTTTAGTTTTAGGTTATCACAGGGTATCCACGGATGCCACAAGTCTTTTGTTCTTTTTTGTGATATCCTACTCTTGAGTAAAAGTAAAATCTTATCTTATCTTATCTTATCTACATCCGATTTTGATCAAACTTTCAGCAAATGTTGCACACTCAACGTCTGATCATATTTCTTTTTACTCGCTATTTGTTACCGCTCCGGAGTTTTGTTGTCCAAGGCTGACAACACGCTATTTGTTGTTAGAGTCCAAGGCTGAAAACCACCCTTCACTGTAAGTGCCTTTTCCTTAATACAGCTCAAGATAGAGACCTCGGATTGGTTTTATTTTAAACCAGACACCTAGCTGGGAGGACTGATGGGACCAGATGGTTTAATTAGGCCTTTTTTGGTTCTCTAGAGACACAAGATCCTAGAAAACCCTAAAAGATCTTTTCAAGTTTTCCAAAGTTCCTTTTTTTCTACGGAACTAACGCCTAATTAAAAAATCTCCTCCTATCAGTTCTCGCAGAATTTTATGCTCTTTCGATTAAAAGAGAAAATTTCTCTCTATGATGAGCCATTATTAAGAAAAGGGATCTACGGTAGACGAGGTTAGACAAAAACACGTGTTTTGAGAGAAAATGCTGTGTATTCGTTGGTCTGTTTTAGAACATATAGGAAAATGCTTGTAATTTTTGAACGCAAGATCATACAGAGTTGTGCAACTTCTTCGTTGATCAAAAAAGTCTGCTCTACAAATCTACGTGTTCAGAAAAAATTTACTTGCTTAAGTGTCCAGAAGAAAATTATTATTTGATGACCCTAGTTTTCAAGGCTTCTAGAAGACTTGCTCGAACACCACGTGAAATCAGTTCTAGACCCGAAAGCGATGCAGATTCTGAAAGTAAACACGCCAGACTATCTTTCTGATTTTCTGATACAAAAAGATTTCATTCTGAGGTGTTTTTAGTTAGTTTCATTTTGAGAACTAGTTTTTAATTAGAAAAAGCTTTAGATCACCTGACAAGGTTCTCTTGTCAGACGTTTAGTCATAATGTAAATAATAGAATTTATACTTTTTTTAATGCTTTTTTGACGACGTTCATGAATTTTTTTGCTTTTGATTGTTTTTTCATATCAATTTCTTCATCATCGTCTTCATCATCTAAACCGGTACCACAAACATTATCAACTGGAGCATCATCATCCGGATTTACATTCTCAATCAATTGCATATATCGATATTGTAAGCTAAAAATTCGAATAAAATTAAACAAAAGAAACTAACGAAATATATCCAACTTTAATTTCATACATAAAATTATCAAATAATGATACATACGTTTTATTTTTTTTCCAACAATACACTAATAATATACATAATATAATTGCAGTAATAAAACTAATAAGAATAACAATTTCTATTTCAATTGTTAATAATGAACATTTTTGAATTTCAGAATGTTCCCTCAGTCTTCGTATACAATAACTAAAATTATATAATAATATCGAATAAACATCATTTTTTGAAAGAAAATAAATATAAACATTAGCAATAAAACAAACCTGTTTGGTATTTTTCTAATTTGTTGTTTTCCCATATGACATTCACCTCTAAATATTTCATATCCAGTTGATTCTTCACATATGGGACATGCATCTATTGTACGTAAAAGAAAACGAAATGTACAACCATCACATGTACCAGAAACACAATTTAACGATGAATCTATTGGATATTGAACTTTATATCTTGTTGCATTTTCTATTTGATCATCACATCGTAATGATAAAAATGTAATTCGTTCATTGCATGCTGATCTTAATCTAAATAGAAATTTAGGAATATATTAAGAAAACATTGACATAGACATAAAGTAACACAATTACGTACGATGAAGCACGAAAAACAAGTGTTACATCTGATATATTATAATCTGTTTTCAAATGTGGAAAACTTTTTAAATCACTCCATAGACTAACATTAACGAGTTCTTCACCAAAACTAAACAAATAGTTAGATAATAAACGTAATTTATTCTACTACATTTTTATATCATAAACGTACTCATCAACACTACGAGCCATTGTTACATTATCTTCTGGTGCAATTAATGTACGACATAATCGTGATTCAACAGCTAAACGATTTCTTTTTACTTCCTAAAAATAAATATCAAACATAACAATGAAAAATAAAATAGAAAAGAAAGATATAAGAGTATATTTTCTCATGGATCATAAACTGATGTGTAGTTTCTATTTATAGTGACTTGATAACTATACTTACAAGAGTATCGTTTACTACACATCTAATGATACCAGAACCACAAATACTAGCATTAAAAATATGAGAATAAGGAAAGCCTTCTTGCGAGAATACTTTTGAACTTTGAAATTCAACACTAAAAGCAAAAACAATATTGTCATTTGTTTTTTTTGTTTTAAATTTTAGGCTGTTAGTGGATAAATTTAAACTAAGCTCACCTCGATATTCGAGTTAAATCATAATTAAATTGTGTTTCAAACGTTTGTTTACAATCAATTATGCATGTAACACCGTCATATGAAACGGTATTACGTGGACATTTAGCGCAATATTGCTGTTGATTATCATTTTTTTTATCCGATGTTCTATTTTGACTGACGATTGTGTTATTCTCACAACGTAAACATGTACCATTTGAAATAATGAAGCCAGGTTGACATACTCTACATCTTAAAAAAGAAAATGAATATTAAAAATAAATATTTTAATGTCATATCATAGATTATGTATAGTACCCTGGATGTTTATCATCAATTATTTGACATGTAACACAACTGTCAGCTCCTCCATCAATTGTATTTCGTACATGTATTTCATATATTCGAATTTCAATACTACTTGTATCGATACTAATTTCAGAATATGGAGATTTTCGACCAAATATCCATGTGAATAATACTGGTATTGACTCATGGACGGTATACCTTTAAAAAATAAATTATTTAAATACAAACAAAAATTAAATATTTTTTTCATTTACCGATATTCTATTATGTTATTATGGTCACTAGTATCCTTTTTAGATGACCATTTTTTAATTATATCAAGTCGTTGCCTATTCGCATCCTTGAATACAACAATAATAACAAAAAATTGCAAACAACTTTCGATTAAACGATGTTTAAATACATACCGAAGTTGCTAAAAACAATTCACATGGCAGCAAACATTTCATTGAAAATTTAAAATATAATGTACCATAATCATTGCTCATAGATGTGTCTTTAAAACCGTTTTCAATTGGTAGTTCAAGTACACTGTAGATATTATTATTTACTATTGAAGTTAGATAATCCATTTCTAAAGTCCAACTTTGATTTCCAAAACACGTAGTACCTAAATCAAAACAAGTAAATATCAATAAATATTAAGATTCACATATTATATATATATACCTTCAGTTCCTTCTAACTCGAAACATAATCGATCCAAATAGGGTGGCATAACATGCCATTGATTATAATAAAGACCAGTTGTCAATGATAAATTCGAATTACATGCTTGGCATTCTAAAACAAAAGTTATGATTACGATTAGATGAAACTGTTCGTCTTCTCATTATACGTTTCATTGTTCCATCAGAATATGTGTTATTCGGACAAAATGAGCAAGTACCATTTGGAAGTCTATACATTCCTCTGAAAATATAAATTAAATCATAATAATTATTTTAGATGTTATGTAAAATAGCTTACGGATTACACGCTATACATGGTACTTTAGTACTAGGTAAATTAACTACATCACGGCCACAGATCTTAGGCTCTATAGGCACATAAGATTTTGTGATCTAAAAGATGGATGAATATTAAAATATTCACAATAAACATAGAGATATGAACTGACCATATTAGATGCGTCACATTCCGAATAAACATATTGATAATCAGACTGTTTACATTCTCGTTTGGTAGTACATTGAGATGAACCTTCCACTGCAGACAAATAAAAGAAATTTGTATTTAAAAAGAGTGAATAATAAATAATTTAAATAAGAAATTGTAATCTCTATTGTTGTTTTTATTATTGATAAGGAGATTTATTCTTAAAAACTTACCAGAAAATTGATTTTCATTACATGGAGTACATTCTGTTGAACCTCTTGTGGAATAGGTATTTCTTAAACATACTGAGCAATTTGAAACACCAATTTTATTTGAATAAGTTCCTGCTGGACATGGCTGACATTCTGGAAGAGAAGAAACACCTACAAAAAAGAAATATATAGATCTTTTTATGGCAATAATTTATCAATTTATTGTCGTATTTTATACCCTGGACTTCAATTGATTTTATTGATACTGGAAAATGATTATCCATAATATCTAAGACATAAAATGAAAATTGATATTGACCCTCTTTTTCTAATTGTATCTAGAATAACAATATAAAAAAATACAATATTAATTTTTTTTTTCTTCTAGATCTATAATGCATAACTAATTATCATACCCTTTTCGATTTCCATACACCTTGTCCTGTTGATTTAAAAACATATTTCGGCATACTTTTTTTTTGTTTTTTATCACCGCACTGTGAGTCAATCTAAAATGTTTGACAATGATGATAATTTTCTTGTCTAATTATTTCACATAGTTCAACTTACTTTTAAAAAAGCCAAACTCTCGCCAACATTATTGTAAAGAAACTCAATATAACCTCGATGTATTAATGTTATTTTTAGCATTAATTGGACAACACAATTACGACGAAGATCTGATCGAATAACATTGCCAGTTATTGTCCATTTTCTAGAAAAAAATTATTATATAGACAAAGTGTTTCCGTTTGAATTGTAAAAATACATACGCTGATTCACAATCATTATTTTCTTCATCATCATCATCATCAGCAGTAAAAGGTGTTTCAGATATTGTACTATCTTTAAACGAATAAGAATTTATAGTAAAAGCTGATGGTAAAGTTAAATTTTGATCAAATGTATAACGAACACCACCACCGATTGAAAAGGTTCCACTGGGACATTCTGTACAATTTTTTTTGTTAATATCCATATATGTACCCGATAAACAGTTCGTATCTAGAAATAATGAATAGTTTTTGTTGTGTGGTAATGATCAATAGAATAACAATATACATACCGCATAGTATAGATTTTGGTTGTGGCAATTCTTTGTTTAGACATGACTCTTTTTCTCGCGGTACAACAATAATCCATCTTAGTTTATTGTCAGCGTCACAGTCGGTATATGTCGTACGAGTATCATTCTAGAACAAAAAATGAAAACACATTATTTTCTAGAAATATAATCAGTCAATGGTAAATTTACAATAGAATGATGTACTCACGCATTGTTCGCCAGATTCAGATACATTGATCAATAATTGTGTATAAATAAGAATGTTATAGATGATGACAAGAATTTGATTCAAATGAAATGATGGCATCTGAAACAAATGATAATTGTATACAATCCCTAATATCATATAGAAATAGAATATACAATTGAAAATAGATTTTTTTCTTTTTATGCTGTAAAAGACATTAATGATGTTAAGAGTTATTTATTGCACTGTTATTTAACAAGTTTACGTATAAACAACAACATATAACAAATTGAATGCATAAAAACTAAAATTTGGTTCAAAAAAGTTTTTAAAACTTACATAATCATTAAAAATAAAACTTACGTTATTTTTCAAAAAAAACAAAAGATATGAACAAGCATAAAAATTGCTAAATAGCTATTGCAAATGATTACATGGAGATCAGACATAATAAACTCGTTTCAAAACAAAAAAATTTTTTATCACCGGCTTGCATCACATCTAGTAAAACATAAGGCTTAGCAAATTCTCTTTCATAGTGCAGCAGCTATCATAATACGTGCAAAAGAATTGGTAGATACGTATTAGTCCAGTTAAAATGATCACTAATTACCTGATTAGTGTGTTTTTTTAGAAACAAAACCAAAATAAAAATATATCATTTTCTTTGGTATATCATTCAAACAAAAATACGTCTGTGTAAATGATGAATAAATTAAAAAAATTTCAATCTTAGGTATTATCCTTTTAGTTAACAGAAGTAATAAGCTCTATTAAAGAAACAATAGTTTCACACTAGCACCCACATGGAATTATGGTAGAAATTTTCACAACTGAAATTACTCATTTTAGTGAAAATAACGGTACGTTATCCGCCAATTAGTATCATTGGTCTATTTTTACTTTTATCTAATACATCAATTGGTAAATGTTCTTTTTCTTTCTTATATAAAGTTTGTTGAATAATCTCATAAATTTGTTCATCTGAGTAGCCCATTCGCATTGGATCTCGCAGTGATACTTCCTTATTATCAAATAAACACACTTTTAATTGACCATCGGCTGTTAATCTTACACGATTACATGTCGAACAAAAATGTTCACTCATTGAACTAATAAAACCAAAACGTCCTTGATAATTTTTTATTCTATACCATTTTGTTGTATCATGTTTATCATCTGATACGATTTGTTCAACATCTGTTGATGAATAATGTTGTTTTATTAATTTTAACATTTCTTGATAGGGAAAATATTTTTTATCCGACCATTTATTGTCATCAAATGGCATATATTCAATGAATCGAATGGCTAATGTTGATTGATTACGAGTTAACTCAATAAAATCACATAACTCATCACAATTAAACTTGTTCATTACAACACAATTGATTTTAATCAAGGGAAAATAATTACTGTCAAGTGCTTCGCGAATGTTTACAATGACTCGTGTGAACGCTAAACGTCGGGTTAGAAACTCAAATTTTTCTTTAACTAATGTATCCAGACTAATGTTCAGTGAGTTGAGACCGGCCTGATGTAGTTGTTTTAAATAACGATTTAATAAAACACCATTTGTTGTTATACCAATTGTCTTTATTTCATCACAACTTTTAATTAAACGAACAATATCAACTAAATCTTTTCGCAATGTTGGTTCTAAATGACACAAGAGATGGCAAAATCAATGACGAGAATGGATGTTTCATAGTACATGGATTTTTTTGTTGCTCTTAGAAAACAAAATTAGTTAAAACCTACCTCCTCCTGTAAGTCTCACTTTGTTTATTTTTCCATAGGACGTAAATATTTTAACTAGACGATAAATTTCATCGGTTTTTAATATATTATTATTTGGTGATAAATCAACACCTTGCTCAGGCATACAGTAAGCACAACGTAAATTACATCGTTCAGTGAGAGATATTCGTAAATAATTATGAATACGATGGAAACTATCAACGAGACGTTTACTGATAGATAATGACATTAAAAACAAAATAAACAAATTTAATCTGAAACAAAAACAGAAACATGTTACTATTTCCAAGTATATCAATTTTAAAAATATAGTGAAATCAAGTCTATGAGAATCGTTGCTGAAGTGCTCGTGTTTAGTGTGGCAATAGTATTTAAGAAAAAAACAAATTACAAGATATTTATTCTAGGCATTCATATGCATATAATCTATAAAGTGTCAATGTTTTCATACTTTATATTTCAAATATATACTAAAGAAATATAATCCATATAATCGTCATTTACACATAAATTATTATTATATTATATTACTACGATATTCTTTTTGCTTTTTCTCTAAAAAGTTATTGGACTTTTCGTATCCAATCAGTTAGGGAAATGATCCTCCAATACTACTGCCTCTTATAGTTTAATCCAAGTGAAATATTATATACCCGAAGATAATTATCTTAAAAATGAACCAACAACGCATTGTTAACTATTATATAATCAAGTGTAATTACCAAGTATGTTTTTGATATATTGATCATGAAATCCCTAGTCGAGACTGCCGGCCAAAGTCCCGGAAAAAAGTCCCGCGAGAGTCCCACGGGACTCGTCACGGGGTCTCGTCGGGAGTCCCGTGGGACTTTTTGATAAACTCCCGCGAGAGTCCCAGTAAAATCCCGAAAAATCTAAACAAAATTGAAAAATGTTCCGCGAGAGTCCCGGCAGGATCCCGTGACGGGAGTCCCTATAAAATCTTCGCAACGAAAAATCGTAGAAGCTCGGAAACGTCTTAAATTAAATTTTCAACTCTTTTCTGCATTTTGAGATCTCTTGGGACTCTAGAAAATCTATCCTCAAAAAGTTATGATTAAAACGCTGCTAGCCACAGGGTGATGAATTTACGGAAGGTCCCAAGAGCATATTTTTCTTGCTTGCCCATTAATTGTCCCGATTTTGGTGGTATGAAACCTTCCGTAAATGGAATGCTATTTCATGAGGAAAGCTCTTCGAGAGCTCGGAGACGTCTCATTTTGTCCAGAAATCTTTGCTCTATTTGAATAAACTAATGATAAAAAGTTCAATTATATTTGTACACAAGAAAGTCAATAAATGCCTACACAGGCGATAAGTTTTTTTGGATCACCCTGTATATTTCGATTTATTTTTTGGAAAAGTGGATCTCGCCGTTTTAATCATAACTTTTTGAGGTTACATTTTCTAGAGTCCGAAGAGATCTCAAAATGCAGAAAAGAGTTGAATATTTAATTT
>CAJNOQ010002202.1:0-25697 GCA_905250885.1 Didymodactylos carnosus | reverse complement strand
CTCGAAGTCGCGCACGGAAAAACTTGCTTTTTTAAACAATAATTAACCATATTCACAGTCATATTTCTCAAAGACTAAAAGGGATCCTTTTCTAAAAAATAGACCAGCATAGTGTACAACTCGTATACTTTAAACTAGTATAAAGGATAGAAATGGGTATACTCTAATTAGTGTAATGTTAGTTCGCGAAGTTGGTGCAATACGACATAAGTTTACAGTGAGCACTCGCTTCCTTGAATATAAAAAAGATGAACATTTGATGAAAATATAAAATTTGTTACTTTCTGATTTTATTCTTTAAACAGAAAAATGTCTGCTCTTATAAAGATGTCTGTTAAAAAAAACGAACAACAATACAATGTATCAACAATACAATCAAAGAAACCGAATTATACAAAATAAAATAAAATAAATTAGAATTTAAATTCCATAAGAGAGGAATAGTCGGGGAATAGAGGAATAGCGACCGACCGACTGGAATATATTTTGAAACGTTCCCTTAGAATTCAGCATATTCTAACAATTAAATCAAATTGCTTGTGAAAACGATTGCGTTTGCTATTTATGTCCGCAATAAACAGTAAACATGCGTGAATCCTGACGCACAAAAAAGAGTCTGTTCTCCGAATGTCCATGCATCCGTTATTTAGCGTTTCTCCTACAAAAAAATAGGCATTATGCTACGCACCTTAACAGACGAGAGTAGCTAAAATGTCGCCAGTTGTCAATATAAAAAACTATTCAAAATATAGTCGATAGTAACATCCTCCCTATTTTATCACATAAACGGTATAAAATTTAAATTGGGGGGGGGGAGGGGGTATTCATCACAGTAAGTTGCTCCATCTTTGAAATCAAACTCCAACAGCATCAAATCAATGAATTCATCCGTTTTATGAATCCTTTTGTTGGCAGTGCGGAGGGTGCATTTATTTTTCGATTGGTTGCTTTATTTTACATCGTTTATTACATGGATTCAATATGACTAATGTAGAAGGCATTGAAAGCGTATATAATATAAAAGAAATCAAATGTTTGAGTTTGGTTGACAGTTTAGCTTACAGCTGTTCGAAATGGTTCTTGAAGAAATTAAAATTCTATGCTATTGTCTACTTAACATGCTACTGTTTCTTGACTAACTCGATTTTACCCACAAGTTGATTCGTTTGTACTGAGATGCACTGTTTTTGGCTTATTGTGCAATAGAACGTATATTGAGTATTCGGAGTGTCTGCTCACACTGGTACACGTCATTATCAAAAATATTGATTTATACCCGAAGCAACAAAGAAAAACGACCTTAGTATACAGCTGAATAAATAAGCATTCTCGCAGTAACAGAAAAGAAAAAATGACGGATTGATAAAGCAGCAAAACATATGACAAAACACAAAGTCGACTTTATATCAAATGCTGATTCCGTAATTGTCATGCAATTCTGTTAAGAGAAATATAGTTGTATATCAAATCTCGTTAGCCATTTTTAATAAGAATAGCAGATTTATGTTTTGGTTTACCTTTGTTGCAGTTACTTATTCGGCTAAGTCGCATAATTCTGTTACCGGAGTGTGAGTGCGTTACAGTTTCTGCTCTTTTTGTTTGTATTATAGTATTAAAATGAAATACTCTACAATGTGAGAAATGTCTCACTTTGTAGTCGAAAGTGTGTTCTTCAAAATCCACTCTACGATCAGTTTGATTCACTTTATCTTTTTTGTCCTACAGTCGAAATGCTAATGTCAGCGAGAAAAGGCAGATTTTAATCTTAAGCTTACTGTATTTTAATCATATTGCAGAGAAGATCGAGTGCATTGGATTGATCGTAGAGTGGATTTTGAAGAGTACACTTTCGGCTACAAATTCAATACTATAATACAAACAAAAAGAGCAGAGACAGTAACGCATTCACACTGCAGTAGCAGAGTTGAGCAATTTAGCCGTATTGTTGGACCCGCAATGGACATTTCTTGCTATCAGCCTGTTATTCAATAAACGGATATATTATTGGCTTAAATAAATGCTTTTCGTACATTATTTTTGCATATTTAATCCATTTCAAAGCGAGACTGTCATCTTCTGTAGATCTATACTGTTTGTTTTAAATTAGAGAAAATGTTTTGCGATGTTTACGTTTATTGTACATGATATTTTCTATGTTTATTTTTAGATGTTATGGAATGACTTTGCAGAATGATTGTCAAAAACCTCCATTACGAATATTTGTTGAAAAATTATTTCTGATAGAACGAACATGCAAAACGAAAAAATACGCACAATGTCAGTTCAACCAAACACACGTAGGTAAGCGATTAAATTCGCTGTAAAATAGCACGAGAATGTCTTCTTATTTAACGCAGGTTGGTTTGCTAGCGCATTACCTGACACTAAAATTTTTTTGATTTTGTATTTTTGCTTGCAGATTTGTCATTATGCGCTTTTTTGAATATTGAGGACTATAGAAAAAAGGACTATAAACCGATGACCATTAGATATGATTTTTGCTTAAACGTTGTTCAACAAACAGAGTTTCCTTCATTTTAATTGGACTACGAATTTTAAAGAATTGTTCGAAGTTTACTTTTTGTAACTTCTCTTTTTTAGTGATATTCTCTGTGGTTTGACGAAATAGTTTTGGTTTTTACAGCTGAACATGAGTATTGTATGAATGAATGAATTTTATTTTACACAAAGGTAGGATATCACAAAAAAGTACAAAAGACTTGTGGCATCCATGGATACCCCCTGTGGTAACCCAAAACTAAAAGTTTTAATCCAAGGACATACACACAGAACAGTAAAATAAATATCAGTCATACATTTTGTAGTTATATGAATTCTGTAGAAATACAGTAGAGGATGATAGAAATGTCTGTTGGAAAGCGGTTTAATTTTAAATTTTTTGAGTAGAGAAGAGGAACTAATAAAGTCTTGTGAAATGATTCTACTAGCAAGATGCTGAAGTTTATCCAAAATTTGAAGATGAGAATTAAATGTGGAATTGTAGATAACACAACTGTATTCGAGCACATCTTACACAAGTTTTACACAGCTGACAACGAAGAAATGAAGTCGTATCACGAAAAACTCTAGCAATAGAGTCTAACATCTGACGAGATTTTGTTGCAACATTTCAATGTGCGCTTTCCACATTAAATTATATGAAATAATAATGCCAAGAAGCTTAAGAGACGAAACTCTGTCTATATCAATGTTATTTATTGAAAGAGTGAGTGGGGGAAGCGCTTTAATAGAGTTTAAGAATAAAATCCATTGACATTTGTTTATGTTTCATTTGACCTCATTCAGATCACACCAGAGAGCAAGTTTATTGATGCATTTTTGTGCCTGGATTATATTTGTAACACAAAACATCAGCGAAAAGACAAAAAAGAAAAGAGAAGTTAAGAGATGGCGCAAGATCATTTATAAAAATAATAAGTGATAAGTGAACAATAATAAATAATAAGGGCCAAGGATATTGCCCTGAGGAGCTCCAGACGTCATATAAACAGACGAAAAAAAAGTAGAGCCAACAGAAATTTTTTGTGTACGATTCGAAAGATAAGAAGAGAATCATTTTAAAAGGATTCTAGATATTCCTGCTTTAGACAATTTTTGTGGAAGAATATGATGTGGTAAAGTGTCGAAAGTCTTTTCAAAATCAAATGAAATGCCATTGAGTTGGTTTCTTTTTTCCAAATGCCGAAAAATCTTTTGAGTGGAAAGAAGAAGAGCGTCTACGGTTGCATTATTTGGGCTAAATCCAAATTGCGTTGAGTTAAAAAAGTTCATTATGGTAATAAAAGACTGTAATTGTTTAAAAACCAGTTTGTGAAACTGTGGTAACATTAGACAACAGTGAAATACGACGATAATTTTTTACGAGCAATTTACTTTCTTATGTATTGCACGTATATTAACTTCTTTCCACGCAGAAGGAAACACACCGGTCGAAAGGGAGAGAGAAAAAATATGATATAACTGAGGAGAAATTACATCAGCACATAGCTTTAGCATAGGAATCTAATCGGTGTCTAAAGAAGTTTTATTTTTTAAGCTGTTTATGGCTTTAAACACATCAAAAATATCGGGCTTAATCTCTGATAGAGAATGAGAAGATGACGGCTTGTCCAAACGTAACGACGTGACATTTTTGACGTATTCAATTTCAATTTTTACAAAAAGTATTAAAAGCTATAGAGCTGATTCTTGCGGCATTCTGAGCAGCTCACTATCATCTATCTACGATAACAAAATGGAAAATTTTCGTTAAGATTCACGACTTTGAGAGCGAATATACGATACATGACGAATGTGACAGAAAAAGACGCTAAATTGCGAGTATATCCAATTGAACGCTATGCAAAATTACTTAGCAAATCGAAACTGTCTAGAGCGAAGGTTATAGAGAAGCTTACCAGCTATCTAATATTAAAAAGAATTTTCTCCCAAAGCTTTTCCCTCGCTTGTAAATGTCAATAAATAAATGTGACGCCGTGACACACTTTTTTGATAGTGAATTTTCAAGCACTTAACAGGGCCTTCATGAGTATATCAAATATACCACCTATCTCTTTGATTTCAAAATTCGTTTTTGGATCACAGATTCTGAAAGAGCGTATACGAGTTCCATTAAAAATTTCTTTTGAAAGTCCTTCGGTACAGATACGTATGCGCCAGTTTTTAACTGGTGTTGGGGCATCTGGAAGAATTGCCATACATCAGTTATCACGATTCGCTCAGAGCCGTGAAACATCTCATTTTGTAGAAAAATGCTTGCTCTACAAAAAATTTTAGCCCTCCCCCCCCTTTTACAAATGCATTTTGTGGAGCAAACATTTTTCTACAAAATGAGATGTTTCACGGCTCTGAGCGAATCGCGATAACTGATGTATGGCAATTCTCCCAAATGCCCCAACACCAGTTAAAAACTGGTGCATACCTAGGTACAGAGCGCCGGGCGTCTGAACTTTAGGGCCATTAAAAGTGATCATTTTTCGTACTTTTCATTATTATCGCCGTAATTTTGTCATAAAAAGGGCTACAGAGCCGGTTGATATTTTGTTTGATACAGAATCAAATAGAGATTTAGTGCCGAAAGTTTGAGGTCATTCCGAGTTAACCTCTCTTTTCTAGGGTCAAAACTTCGAAAGAGTGCATACACCGAAAAACCAGTATTTCCGGTTAAGTAATATCCTAGTTTTGCTTCTGCGTCAAGATTTTTTTACTAAAAGATCCTTGACTGATGATGTGTTGAATGAGATATCATTTGACCTAGGAAAATTTTCTGGTGAATCAACAACGTATGCCATCTAAGGTGGAAAATGATTTATGTTCGAAATAATGCATTTTTCTCCCTTTGTATTTATTTCGTGAGAAAAACAATATATTCGTCTTCAGCGAATGAAACTGAGTAATTTTACAAGTTTACCAAGCCTTTGGAGGATCTTTTATTGTTCTCCAAAAAACTTGATTTATAATTGCCATAGATTTGGTGATATTCTATCAATTTATGTGAAAAATAAAGGTGAAAAACTTTTTTCGGGCTTTTAAACTTGACTGGAACCTTGAAACATCGAAAAGGCATAAGTTTTGTTTCTAAAGTCAAATTGTCGAAAAAAATGAGCTATTTTGTAGAGAATTTAATTTTCTGTCGAATGATGTAAATTTTAAATTTTTTTAAAAAAGTTTCTAGGTCAAAAATGTTAAAGTAAAATTTTTTCACTGAAGTTGTTTATTTTTATTTGTTAAGGATTGCGTAATCAGCGGGAAAAACTACATCTAGTGATGTGCTGATATCGGTTCTCCGATAATAAAAAAGTTTTAAAAACTTAATCAGCGAAGTGTCGGGTTACGTGGACAAGCCGATGAAGGAAGCTGAATGAAGAAAATGTCAAAAAACGAGTTTGAAAGAAAGTAGATGATAACTCGGCTTTAGGAAGTATCGCCACTAGTTGTAGAAGAATTATACTGCATAGAAGCTGGTAAGTCTGCAACTTAGGCATGTGACAGTTCAGAGTTCCTTGTACTGTAGTTTCTCCATAGCGGGAACTGTTTTTCAGTTTCCGTTTATGAACTAGAAACGATTCAGTAGTTCACGTTTCTAGAAACGAGGAACGATTCAGTAGTTCCAGTTCGTGCAAACGGGGACTACATCTTTTTAAACTGAAAACTTCTCAGTGCCCTTTAGTGATTTGTTGATATATTATGTATTTCATTTCGCAAACATAAGATTTTGAAAGTGTGAGCACTGGAAAGAGATATGCTCAAAGATTAGACTTTGCTGATTGAATTTAGTTCGTTACTTCTTAAGACCTTGATCTACTGCTTAAGTTCAAGAACGCATGGTGAAGAAGTTCAGCTTCTGATGTTCAATAGTACCTAAAATGAATTACAATTTATCGTTTTTTTTATATGGTCACGAACTACCATTATTATCAACATTGGTTAAAAAGTATCTCGCAATACCAGCTACAAGCGTAGCTAGTGGAAGTATATTTTCGTAAGCTAATAATTTTACAAGGAAAAAGCGACTATCACTAACCTCAGCAACAACGAGAATGTCTATATTTTCGAAAGACAAAGTATGAAGGTTGGTACCTTTTATTATTTTGATTGCTAGCATCTCTGAAATTTTACTCAAAAACAAGCATGTAAAGGAACGATATCAAATAAACCGTCGTATTCATACTGAACCGTAAAATGTACTAACATGCTAAAGGAGATAGAACGCTAGTAGATTAGAAAAAGAAGCTCAAGTATATCATACAGTTTTCAGTTCAAAAAGAACTGTAGTTCCCGTTCGCAGGAACTGGAACTAGTGAACCGTTGCTCATTTCTAGAAACGTGAACTATTGAACCGTTTCTAGTTCAGGAACGGAAACTGAACAACCGTTCCCGTTCAAAGAACGGGAACCGCAAACTTTCATAGGCCTAAGTCTGCAACAAGATCGGTGATACATTTTTAACGCTGACCAAAATTGAACTGATCGCGAGATTTCGAGGTTTTTTATAGATATTAAACAAACAAGCTGGATATTGTTTTTGTTTTGATTTTCTAAAAGCAGCATTTCGTTTGCGTAATATATCGTACTTGCTTGTTCTTTCGTTCCGTCAACATCAGAATCACCAACAACTGCCTTCTCTTGTTCAACAAACTTACCAAAGTTGCACAGCTTTATGTATGTTAATTTAATTGAAATCAGAAAAAAAAATATGGACGATATTTTCCATAAGTTCTTTAACACCAATCTCTACCCAAATCATATGTACAAAATAAATATGAAACTGATTCATTTTAATCAAGATGAAAAATAAGTAGTTATTCGCTAAAATATTAAAGCCCTATTTTACTTCATGTTCACTGATATGTTTCATAAGTTTACAACAAAGTCTTTTATCCTACTTGAAAGATTTAGTTTTTGTAGAGACGTCAATATACTAACAAACAGGATATTATCAAAAAATTGTATTTTTTTAATATGTCCATCAGATGGTTGTACTTGCATAGATATCGCATAGTTTAGTGTATTCTGCTCCATAATATGAGGGTTTTCTACACAAGCCGAGCCTATCCATGGATATAGGAAAAAACCAAAAAAAAGACAGTTTTTAGAAATACACTTCGTACTGGAATTTAAATATCCTTGGAATTGTTTGTTTTTAGAGAAGGGTAAATGTTCTTTCTGCTTTAATGATTTAATTTTCATTTTTGAGCTGATATAAATACCTCAGTCTGCTTTGGATCAGTAAAAAGAAATGCTCTGCTGTACTAATGAAAAGAGAATTGTATAAACACAACAAACTAAACTATTTTTTCCTTTTTGTTTTTGAAGTTTGAAATTTGTTGCAATTGAAACTTTCATATAATCTGATTTCTATTTGTAATTTCTATTTTTAAAATTCTCGAAATCCTGATTTAATAATGATGTAATAAATCAGTTTATCGAGTGCAATCTTGGTACAGACAACCTGTCATTAGTTGATGGCAACCTCTTCACTGTGAGAGAATATTTTGTTCAATGCATATCTGGGATACCACCGACAGTTTGTGAAAAAAGAGAGGAAAAGAGGAGTTCGGTTTTTTCGGGCGTGCTAACAAATAAATATCCTCCCAAGTGTAGAACCATGCAACGGTGGCATATCTATGATCTACGTTCAATGGCGAATCGAAACAGCGAAAAATGAAATTCAGTATTATTCACATATATTTTGCATCGTTCATAATATGCGCACTGCAAAATGAGAAGACAAACGAAAACAACAGAAATTTCGTTCATCTATTGTCTTTAGCTATCTCTGTCTATTTTTTTTCTTGTATGTTACATGTCTTCGTTCATTTGGATATATATATATGAAAGCATACATTCAGATATAGTCAGTTCGAGTGCATATAGAATACAGAGTTAGTAAGTGGTCGGACCAGTTAGTGGTCTCCTTACTTCATGTTATTCCTGCATATGTATTTTTACCATTATTTTTAAATATACTACATAAATTGGATTGGCACTTTGTTTAATCTTGGTTGCGGAGAGAGTTTCTAGTCTCACTTGATTGAAGAACCCGAGCTTAACGACTAGTAGAAGTCAAGAGTAAAAATACGTGATGACATGAACCACCGGATGAACCAACAATAACGAATTTGTTCGTCAATAGGTACTGTGTTCGTGAAAAAAGAGGAAAAAGAGGATTTATGGAAAAAAAGAGGCGAATTGGGGGGCCAGATGCATATGCTACTATGTCAGGGCTATGAATACTAAAAAACGCCATCTTTGATTGCACAGCACACCTTTGTAAATGATAACTAATTTCTATTGCAAATCGGAGGACATATCAAATAATCTCTTTTTCATTGAATTGTGTAAATCTTATACCACTAAAACATCATAATACTTCGACATGATATCAAAGTTACCTTCTCTATAGAAAATAATACTTGTTTTGTTTACTTTCAGTCTTTTGATTGATCAACGAAAATCATGCTGTTGATAAGAAGTAAATAAATTTTCTACTCGGTAAAATTATTTGATTAGTTGTATTTACTCATTTTAGTTACAAAATGTAACATCGGATATGATTGAAACGATTGTGACAATTCGATTTGAACGTGAAAAAGATCATTTTACATTTATTTTATGTTTTATGAGCAATTTCAATGTAAGTTGAAACTAAAAGAAAGGAAATATGTAGATTATTTCTTGTTGTTTTTTCCTATCGTGTCTTTCTTATCATATTTGACTGATATTAGAAGACTGATCGTACTAAATTCACTTATTCATCTAGGACGGGTACTATTTAAATACGATTTATAACTGACGTCGTTTACTAAGCAAATATGACAGGTCGTTTAATCTACTTTTCTGTTTTTTAGCCCTACATCGTTTTTTCTGTTGTTTTAGCCTGAATCATTTTAATTATTGTTCCCATTATACAACACAACATCGAACATTATCCCAAAATAACGGAAAATATCAAGAATGACAATATAGCACTTTCTCTAGAAAGAACAGTATATAAATCAACTATCGACTTATTATCGAAAAAAGTTTCGAATGGCTTGCGCGAATCAATTCACGTAAGTTGATGTTGTGATTGTGCTCTATGAACAACACCTATCACAGTTTTTGAACTAAAATTGAATAAACAATCAAAGATTGAGAAAAATAAAGTTAGATTTTAGTTTAGTTCACCATTCTTACAAAATCGTCATTGTAGGATCGGATATCGTGTACTGCTGAATATTTTAGTAAACAAATAGTCCACTATCATATCGTTTAACACGTGTATAAGCATTAATTGTTTACTTTTGAATCCTATCTTCGTATTCATCATCGATAATAATCTATTAGTGTGTCTGTAAGATATGAAATGATTAAAACATTGTATGAATTTAGTAGAAATAAAAAATAAATTCCCAAAGATTGCCCGTTTTAGTAGAGAGTCTTGTAATGATATATAATAATGTAATATGAAATAATATTTGCATATATCAAATATTTATTCGATCATACGAACAACAATAAGACCATAAAATTGATTAATGACAAAAAAGAATATTGAAGAATTTTGATTCAGAATATATCACTGCGTTATTTCTGTGTTTGTTGTATAGATTGATTGATGATAATATATGTACTTTTAAAACCCTTTCTATTGCCGTTAATCTGTTTATTAGTACTTGAATTTTTAACCATCGATCTGCTCGTCGTCGGTCGTTTATAGTGTATGTATATTCATTAGTTATATCTCAAGGGATGAAGTAAAATGAATAAAAATTTTGGAGCATACTGGAAATACATGCCTACCAAATATTTTCCATTAAAAAATTGATACTTTATAGACTTCATCTATTTTGATAAATAACAAATGATATTTCGTATATATCGCTTTATATCATGAAATGTTCGAGTCCTTTGATTTTTAATGTTAGATTTCGGAAATATTTCAATTTTTTGTCTTTAAACTTTAGTCTAGAAAGAATAGCACTACAAACAACATTGTTTATCTATTTTCAGGATATTCATTCTCGTCTAACGTATTTGTTTATTCCACATTTACACATTTTAATTGAATGTGAACAGCAAAAAATAACACCAGTTAAATGATACAAACTACATTAGTTTGATAAAACAATTAGTTTGTCAACAGCTACAAACTATCAATGATATACAAACGATCCAAAAATATCCTATACATACAATAGCAGTCGACAGGTAATTTTTTTTTCGTCTAATCAATGTGATCGATGCATATTGAAGTGTCACAGTTGTATATTTGAATATTGAAAGTCAACTTTCAGATAGAACAGTTGTTAAATCAGTATGAACGAAAATAACTCTTATTTCAAGCGATTAGATATTTTCTTAACTGCTAATAACAAAAATTTGTGGCTAGAATACGTGAAATTATGCAAATGTTGTAATTAAAATATATATTTTATTCATACTCATTTTACTTGAAAAATGCCATGAAGTGTTTTTTAATTGTCTAGTATCAGCCTGTTAAAGGGTTGATATCTTAAGTTTAGTGACCTAAATGAATTTTATGTTTTTTGTTCAAGATTCGTTAACAGTGATAAAAGGCAGCACAAGTTACATTTAACATATGACCATGTCTCAAATCCAAATTCGTCATTGTAAGTTAAGCACTATTTCTTACGCATGATTTATTCTTCGTTAAATCATTGCACACACATACACACAACACAAAGGTGCATCATAGAATGTTAATCAAGCGGATAACCTTTCTTTCTAATTAATAATTGATAATTAATAATTTTTGTGTTTAAGGTAAGTATGCAACGCAATTGTGAATGTTGTCAAGGAGTGATGATCTTATTCACTTGTTTTGATAGAAATACGCCATATGTTCTATCGTTTCTGATAATTGTATAGAGAAAATAGTGCTGAGTTCTATGGCTGGTGTGATAATTAAAAAGAGGAGAGTTAATGATATGTTTGATTTCTTCTTCTCTATTATATCAATAATACATACATATATCCACACACACACACACACATACTGAATGTTGTAGCAATTCAAATGATCGCTATATATTTGATTAGTTAATAACACATTTACACTTCATTTCACTTTGGAGAGTGATTATTATGAGATTTTACTCATTTTAAAGAGTTTTTCTCTATGGGTGATTGATCATTTTCACAACAAAACTTCACAAATTTCAACAATTTTAATCTTTAAACTGTATGATCAATTTCGGCTACAATTAGTAATAAATAGACTTTATACTAAAAGAAATGGAACTGTGACAAAATCGGATTTAGAAAAGATTTTTTTCTTAAAACAGAGTCACAGCGGGTATAAAAACACCTGCAGTTTTTTTCCATAGATTAGACAGTTGTATTGGTTGTAAATAGATATCTGAAACATAAAAATGTCTTTCTCTTTCTCAGTCTCTTCAACTATTCGATTTAAAGGTTTCTTAATGTTATCGGATATAAATTTTCGTTACAAAACATCTCTCTTTTGAAACTACTGTTTAAATACAACCTAAAATTGAAATGTAACAAATAATAACCTGTTCTTGTATATGTGTGTGTTCGCTAATAGATATTTTACTTTTATAGTAACGACAGTGTTTCTGTTTTATCTTTTTGATTGAACAGTTGTTTATGTCTGTAATTGAAGTCAAACGTGATTGACAACAATTACACTGCAAAACAAAAGAAAACTAAGAAAACAGTTGTTTTTGTGATGATGATGAGTGAGAATAAAGTAATAATAATTTTGTTTGATCGAGAATAAAAATAGATTCAGGACGAGGTTTAATAACAATATATAATCTAGAAATCAAGGTCAGATATCTAATAATAATCTGTTCTCCATGGTTTATTGTTGTAGATATTTTTACCCATGTTCTAAGTTGCCACTGATATATTTCTTTAAAATGTTCAGTTTTAATTTGAGCAAAAGAAGTTGTCTATTTGAGAAATACAATGTGAGATTAGTGTTATTCTACTATCACGATACAAAATAATGAGATCTTTGCTTGACAAAATTATTTTACTTGAGTTAGACATATGTTTCTTATTTTATTGTTATTGACGCTAATTAGTCAACAACAACTCTGTGGAACAAAAACAGGTGTATTGTACAATTCTATTTCTTCTTTAGTAAATTTTATTTTTTATTTTTGGATCTGTTAATGTTTTAACTTATATACATTGTGTATTCATCAAATATTGTTGGGATTTGGTTGATGTAATTTTAAAAAACTATCTTTCTATTTCTATGTTTCTTTCTAACATTTGACGGAACCAACAAGTTAAAGAGACAGAAAAAGAAAAAAATTAACGCTTGAATTGACATTTTTATTGGCATTATTAAGTTGAAATGGCAATCCTTTTAATATAAAAGATATAATTATTAAGACAAGCGTGAAAAAAGAAAGAAGAACAAATGCAATTATACATTAGAAAATATAAAAAAGACAAGAAAGAGAGAAAGATGAGTACACTCAGACAACTACTGTTTGCCGTCCGTTTTAGCCTAAAGTGGAATAGAAGAGAAAAAGAAAGAAAAAATAGATGCATTAAGTCTGACAGGCATTCTTTATTTGGCATCAAGTGATCATTTCCTTAAATTATTTTGACGATAACCACAACATCTTTCCATAGATGACACTAATCAATATGATCTTATATTCCCTTTTAGGCAATACTTGGATAAAACAAATTACATAATTATACTTAAACAAAAACAAAACAAAAAAAAATTTATAGAGATTTTGTTTTCTAATACACTCTCCTCCACTTCTCATACACACACACACACACACAATAAAAGGTGATGAAAAACATTTAGTAGGAATAAGAAAAACCATGATGGAATGAATACAGCCATATTCAAATTATCATGTGTTTTTTTTCTCTCTATAGATAGAACAAATGCAAATTTAAAACCATCTAGTGAAAAGAAAACCCTGTATTTCCTTCTGACACCAATTTATTAAAGTTGACATGCACTTGAAAATGGATGTTTATTTATTTGTAATATGTAGATGTTTAATGTGTATATCACTTGTGTGTGTGTGTGTGTGTGTGATGTGAGTGTGTTTATAACATTATTTTGCTCTAAAAAAAGGTTCAATTTTTATTCTTTTTACTAGCACGTACTACTCTGAGTGCCCGATAGGTATTCTTTTCAATAAGTTAATACTATGATATAGAGATTAGCTTAAATATGTCATATTTACCTATATTACTTCTCGTATATAGTTTAAAGTGAAATTTATTGTTATGTATGAACAATTAAATCTCTCGTCGCCTATACAACAAGCATTTTTTTTTCTTATTCTTTACATTCACATCTTAGAATATATGTATATTCTTTTGTTATGGTAATTCTTCTATTGAAGTAATCACTTAATAGAGCTCTTGTATAGTTGTTTACAAACGTATACTTCAAAAAATTTTCAAAACGATCATAGTTACAATATTATGTGTGAAAACATATCAGGCTTAAACGAGTCTGACACGAAAAATATGTTTTACTTTTTTGAACATAATAGTAGAACATTGTAAATGTTATTATCATTTTAGTTAATAGAATTTTAGGATGGAAAGATGAAATAAATTCGAGATTTTATTCAATCTACTAGTAATATTTTATATGTTCTTGTTTTATCGTTGATTACTTTTATTTAGTGATTTTGTCAGATGAGAAGCAGATTTTTAGATTTTGCCTAATTATAGTCGTTGACACTTTAGATAGTCTTGTCTATTTCATTTTTAAGGTTCAAATTTCTTTCTCATCTGGATAGAGAGATTAATTAGTGTTTTTATTTCAACCTTTTGACTATTATTTCTTTTAATCTTATTACTTTGCCTCGAAGTTCAATAAGTGTTTTTTTTTCTTCATATTTGTACATCTCTTATGTATGTACGTGTGTGTAAGTATTATAGAATAAAAGTGTACGAAACCAATACAAAAAGTTTATTAATACATTTTGAGTTTTCGAGAGATTGAAGTAATAATAACAACAATAATAATACACTTCTTTTTCTCTTCTCTCTTTCAATAGAAAGAAGCCTGACAGTTATTTGTTACACAAACGTTGAGAGTTGAAAGCTGAAATTTGTGATTGTAACGGTATATGCACAGTAGAGTATAGTGTATTTGTTTTCATTATATTCAATAGTCGTCGTAACACTTATCAAGTATATTTGTACCCGTTTGATAATGAAATATCTATAAAAAATGTTTATTTGAATAAATAGGAGTGAGATACAGGAAATGAATGAATAAGCTAAATCAAATGAAAATTGATTTGAATGCATATTTCCAATATAGATTGATTATAAGTAACAAATCTATCATTCATTATTCATCAAACGAATAAAAAACGAGGTGTGAGACACTTAAACTAGATCAAAACAATATAATTTTTTGCTTTTTTTTTTACTACACATTCAAACTAACATTGACTATGCATATATTTTTTTCGAAATAATTCTACTCTCTATACCATCTGATAAATCAACTGTTCAATTCAAAACTTAACATTCGTTAACGAGTATGTGATTTGTTCTAGTGTTGATACTTTTTATATTAATTTAATTAAATAGTAATGTGATTCTAGATGAATATAAATGAAGTTCCGTTTCTTCTCAGTAATATGATAAACAAGAGAGATAAAGCATTAAATAATAGTTTGTCAATTGTTGTAAACTTCTCTATTTATTTATATTTTTATACAAAATGACGAAATCTATAATAGATTAAATCGTTATTGCTAAATATAAGTTGAAAGCCTGTAGAGGTATAATGATGTTTATCTCTCATAGTGTAGGACAGCACTTTAATTAACTAATATCGTCGTATTTGTTTGTTTGCTTATTTTATGTGAAGAAAGTGTAGAAAAGTGATTATTTTCTCTTTCTTTTTTTAGTCTCATGAGTTGTATAAACACAAATAAACATAAATATCTGATTACAGCTACGTGACTATCCATTGAGAATTCGTTTATAGAAAGAAGAAACGGCACTTTGGAACGACAAAATTTGATCTATACCACATCGATTATACTTTGATGATCGATGATGATCAGATTCTGTTGTGCATTCAATGAGACGATTTCATCTTAATGGTCCAGTTTGTCTGTTGTTGATGAGATGAGTTAAAAGAAAGACAATTAGAGCTGTTTTGACATTTTTTTTTATTAGAAATTTGACACACTTGGGATATTGTTATAGACAAATAAATATGAACTCTTAAAAGTGATATTAAAATATGTACGTGAGTTTTTACAAAGTTGTTTGTTTGAAAACAAGAAACAATATATATTTTAAATTTATTAAAAATAACATAGTATATAAGAACACCTACAAACTAAGCAATATCTATCAATTTAGAAGTGATAGAAATAATCTTTCATGTTTCTTTACGAAATAAAATGATCTAACACCATGTTCATCTACCTTGATTTAGTACACTTTTTTAAGAATAGAATAGTTTATAGACTATTTTGACATTTTACTTCTAATATTGTCTTTAATTAATAAATTATTTAATAAAAATTGTTCTTTCTTGATTGAATCAATATTTACAAGTTTACTCCATGTTAAATAAACAACGGAAATAATATCAAAAGAGAAAAATTATTATTTTTCTGATAAATATTTTCAATTTAAATATTGGCCATTAATATATATTTATATGTATGAATGAATATAGTCAAAGAAAATAATATTTGATGAAAATTTGTTTTCATCATTCTAGTTGGATAGATTAAATAACGATCAATGATTGAAAATAAATAATGATTTAAGTAAAAACTAACTAATATTAGTAGAGTACAACGGTATAGACTTAAATTGAAAGAAATGAGAGAGGCAAAAAACAGTTTTATTTGTACAATAGTTCTTAGTAGTTTAAAACAAATTTTTCAATCAATATTGAACCGAATTGAATAATATACGTTCAACTTTATATAGTAGTTCATTTTAGAAGTCAATATATTTTGATCATAGAAAGCAATTGTCTACAACTATAAAAATGTGTATTGTATATGAATTTTTATTCAAAATCAGTTGTATATGTGTGTACAAATGCGGAAGTTCATAGTTCAAATCAAAATCTCATTCATTTACCCGTTGATTATGTCTTATAAGTGTATGGATCATGCTGTTCCATTTTTCAGTAAGATCTGTAATGCGATTTTATCATAAAAGAAAAAAAATAAAGAGAAGAGAGCAATTGTATTGTACGTCTTACTCTAATTTAATTTTATCACATTAGGTGGTCAATAAATATTCATGTCGTGAGTGAAATTGATCTGTTTCTTTTAACATTATTGAAAAAGAAGAAAATAAAATGAAGAAGAAAATGAACGAATAAAAGAAAAGTAGTTGTGTCATTAAAGCCGATCATCTTTTTTAAACTGACTGACATTAATCTTCGAAAAAAAGAACCAATTAAGTCTATAGACAAAAAAAAAGAAAAACGATTTCACGCATTTTTACATGAATACACACACACACATACATATTTACACGATTTTTGCATGATTATGATGTTCACAAGTACATCTTGACATGTTTCAGATTATACTCTAATATCACTAATGAAACGTACACATGTCATCAGCAATAATAGCTAGAGAATAATAAATTGTGTTCATTCATTTTTTCAGAGAAAAAAAAAAAACCAACAACCGTGTGCTTTTATACTTGATTTAAATTCTAAAACTTATCGTTGCTTTTTCTTAGTTAACCTAATTTGCGTATTAAAAATAGTTTTTTCGCAAATCGATTTTAATTTTGTTATTTTTAAAATGGCACTTAATCTCTCTATATTATGAGTATTTAGACGAACTTTTACTAAAGTGGTTATGGGTTATAGTCGTCATACATCAACATAAATATAATGTCGTTGATATCATCGTTTCAATTTGTGATTGTACTATCACTAGGCCTTGATATTGTTTTCTCTTCTTGTTTGTCTTAATTCATTGTATACGTGTTTATGATCTTGTTATGATTATCATCATCATCTCTAATAAGAGTGAGAGTATTACATTTCATCTGATATCTGTACCGACACAATCTCTCTTTTTTTTCTAAATGATAAAAATTGCCTACGTGCATGCTCCAAATACTATTTACATTTTTTTTTTGTTTGTTTTTTATTTCATCTCTGTGGTATGGGTGACAATCTTTCTTACTTTTAGCTATTCTTCATCATCAAATGTATATCGTCTTAGTTACGGATAATATATTCGAGAGTTGTCATTTAGACTTTTCTTCTTCTATAGGTCAATTAGATTCATCCGGAATATGATGTGTAATATTAAGAGAATGATTATCATAAGAAAGAACTTAAAATATATATGAGACATAATCAGCCTGTTTCTAAGACCATTTTATGAATAGAAGAAAACCACTCTACTTCAACTTTTATTTTTCTTTGTATTTTGAGCAATAAAAAAAAAAAAGAAGAATTCCTTGCTTTTTAAATTCAGCACTCTATTTTCACTAGTGGTTTGATAAAACAATAGATATTTCACTAATGATTGTTAAATTTTCAAATGATGATACCCGTTGTCTAAAATATAGAGAGCAAAAAGAAAAAAAAAGAATATAAAATGAACACCTGTCTAACAAGAATAGAAACATTATTGTATGTTGAAAAAGGAAGTAGTCAAATTGAATTGAATGAAATATGTAACTTTAGAGAATTCTTTACAGTTTATTCAATGTATTTTAAAGTTACTAGAAGTAGAATAAAAATGTAATTCAACAGTTATGATGTTAATTTTAATAAATAATGAGTATACGTGGGATATACTCGAAAAACTTTTTATCTCTCTATTCTATTGTGCAGTCTATTGAAGATGAAAAAAAAACAAATGCACTAATCGAACAAAAGTTTTTACAAATATGTTTTCTTGTTAAGTAAAAACTCTGTCCTCAAAAAAGTCGGGCATTCTATGTTTCCTATAAAATTCTTTAAGAAGATGAATTATCTAAAGTCTTGTAAAAACCCTTCAATATGATAAAGTATCATTTTTTCCTTTGTTTTTGTTTTAATCGACACATCATTTTTTTTATCGGAAAATTTTGTGTAATCCCAAATTGCTTGCTGCTGCTGCTCTCAGACTTTTGAACGCAACATTCTCAATTAAATTATTTTTGTTCTTCTTTATTTAGAATAATAAAAAAAAACAACCGAGGAACTTGGAATAAATAAAGTGATCACTATTTTTTACATGCTATGCTTATTACACACACACACACACACACATACACGATGACTATTGTTTTGATTCCCAAGATGACCAGAAAAGAATTATTTTACTTTATTCTTCATTACCTCAGGTGAATAAAACATATAACTGTCACACACAAGAAGAAGATTAAATCTAACGAAATAGAAAAAAAGGGAGAAAATAACGAAAAGATGGTTCTATCTACCTGTCAATTCTAATACAAGAGAAAAATAAGAAATAATTCTAATTGAACTAAAACGGAAATGGTTATGATCCCTATAGATTCACAATCGAACATGCACATACATACGTACAAAGAAAAATGGAAAGAGAGAGAGAGAGAGAAAAGAAAAAATTGTACGTTTGCGTACAAAGTGAACCTGAAAAATACTAATCTCATAAAATGATTCGAGAGTATGCTAAGCTTTGAAAATGAGAAAGGAAAAAGCTAAACTATTTTGATTCCGATAAACTAATTCTCATTTTGATAAAAGAAAAACGCAAATAATGTGCTCAAAAGTACTAGTACTGCTATTTGGTCTATCAATAAACATAGTCTGATAATAACGTTATCCTTTCTTTTTTTGTTTTTTTGGTTATGATCAGATGGGATGTATATGTGTGTATGTTGACATTAAAATGACATGAATGTTACACTTGAAAAATTTGAAAGAATAACATAAAGAGATCAAGTTGATTCAATAACACAAAGTTTTTGACAAATATTGTCTTAGAGAGAGAGAGAGAGAGAGAGAGAGAGAGAGAGAGAAAGACAGACACAATTAATATTCATAAAAAAAGTGAGTCAAAAAGTTAAAAATTGATAAAGAAGAATTTTATATATAGAAAATAAATGGATAAAAAAAAGATCCTTTCTTTGTAGTTATATTAGTCTAGTCAATCAGAAATATTGAACAGATCTTGATGTCTGATGAAATCTATTTTTATAAGCAAAAAAAAAAATAGTGAACTATATACATTTTTTTTTTAATACAACAAATGGTTTACATTTTATTTTATTTATTTATTTTTTTGAATATCAATATGAAAAAAATAAAATGTTTATCATCTAGCGGTATTGCGTGTGTTCCTGTCACGTTTACGGATGTATTTCCGTCTTATACTGATCTTGCATGACAATAAATATGAATAATATAAAATTGAATGAATTATCATATCATCTGGATGATTAACAAATAAAAAAAAGATCAATTAACATTAAGATAAGTCACGAACGTATACCTGCACAGATGCTAGAGGAAATTGATTAGTGATTATATTATTATTATTATTATTATTATTATTACTTTTTTTCAACAGACTAAAATTCTTCTTTATTCAAAACACTTTTCAAACGTTCATATATCATATTCACTGACTAATCTTAAAGAATTGAGGTGTTGTTGTTTCTTTTTTAATCAATATGATGTCAATGAGTTTCTGAAAACTATGCTACACCATCACTTTGGTAAAACTTATTTTTTCTCCGTACTTGTTATTTAAATTCAAATAGTTTACTAATGTATTATGATTTTTAATTTCTGTTTATTTTTCTTCATTTATTACAACAAAATCTATGTTTTTTTATACAGGTGAATGGATGTATAATAATAGTTATGTTTATTAATAAATACATATCTAAAATGAGAATACAATATTTGATACCATCGTGCAATGAGTCACGGAGATTTTACAGATCATTGTATTTAAAAGCGTCAAGTCAATAAATTTTTACATTACTAAACTATTTTTTATGGAATAACTTTAACATAGAATTAGGACTGTTTCTAAAAGAAAACAACTGAATTTTCGTCTCTTACGATTTAAAACTCTACGAGTATGTTTAACGTAGTAAAATATGATCATTTTTTCACATAGTGGCAATGAGACATAACGAATATCAAATTTTTTAATGTTGTAAATAAAGAAAGATAGCATACGTTTTTTTTATTCCTTAAAAAAATTGGACGCTTTTCTTTGTTATATTTTACAGCGTTTAGCACTATGTGATACATATCTGTAGTTAGAGGAAACGTGGGAATTTATAGAATTTGCTTGTCTCTCTCTCTCTCTCTTTTTTGTATGCAGACACTTTTTTTCTTCTTTTTTTCTCTATTTAAAGAGGAGAAAGGGAGATATTGACGGAAAAGAAAGTCTCTCTTCGATTTTCTTGTCTCTTTTCTCTTTTTTTTTTCCTGTACAAGAATATAATCGAATTTGTTTTGGTTAAATGATGAGCAGCAAATATACAGTGTTATAGTAGTATTAAAAGAAGAAAGACGTCATCGTCATCAGTGTATAATTGAGAACACACACACACACACACATATATATATACATACATACATCTGTTAAGTGAAGTGTTCATTTTACACTGTTAGTCAAAGGTAAGTTTTAAAATTTTTAAATATTCCGTCAACAATATTGTCACTGTAACACATGTGAAAGCTTATAACACGTAGAAGAAGAAGAAAAAAAAATTGATTCAATTATCAAGTACACTTCAGACATTATTATTTTACAAATAAAATTTGTTGTTTTGTTAGTCTAAAAACAGAGTGTCTGATAAATTTCTATTCTATTAAGAAATTATTATCGTCAAAATATTATAGAGAAAACATTTTTCATTTCAAATTATTGAACATCAACGATAATGATGTTTTTGAATTTTTCAACATTTTAAATATATCAATATAATTTTATTAAAATAAAAAAAAGGAAAAAAAAACAAAAAAAAACAACAAAACCCATAGTAGTAATTTAGAAGAGAATTTAAATTGATGAATAGAAAACTTATTTTGAGTAATACAAGCTGTTTAGCTTAATTGTTGAGAAAAGAAATGAATTATGTTTATATTCTAGAGAGAAAAAAAAAAATTTTCATATACATCAAGTATGTTCTTGAAAATAATCAAATGTTTTTTAATTTGAAAAAATATTCATATACGCGAGAGTAACCTTGAACAAAATAGATAATATCGATAAAATATGCTGTTATGATGATCACTATATTGTTGTTAATAGCCTTAGACAGGCAATTTATTATCATTATAACCGTTTCATTATTTAAATTCTTACACATTAGTCTTAGTTGACGATGTTATTATTCCACTGTCTGTTCTATTAAATATATCACCGCTTCTTTTTTTTCCATTAGAAAAAATAATAGGCTATCGTATACGATTTCATAGCTCTATGGGTTTGAGAGAGAGAGAGAAATGTTTGAAATGCCTTTTTTTTCTAACTTATAATGTACAATGAGATACACACATTTTGTCACTTTTTAATAGTTTGGGATAAATTAAATATGAATATTGATAACAGTTTTTAAAAAAATAAAGTTAAAATTGCTTGTTATTCATAAGAGTAATTAGAGAAAAAAGTAAGAAAATTTTTTAGCTAATAAATTTAAACATCTTGTTTAGTACAATATAGCAGTTTTAGTTTAATTTTTTCAAAATATTTTGTCATTTTCTCTGAGAAATTGTCAAAGAAAATAAAAAAATAAATCACTTTAGAAAAACATTTTTATTTTTATTATTTTATTTTAAAATAAAATTTTACAATTATCAATTAAAAATTTTTTGTTTTTTACTAAGAGTATGCCTTCTGTATGAGGAAGGGTCGTCTATCAGGTGAAAAATTATATTCACTAACTTTTTGATCATATCTAAAAGTGATGCATAAAAAAAATTGTTTAAAAAAGAAAATTATCATTCAAAATACGATAGAGAAATGACAACCTTCCTATATAGTTTATCCGATAAATTACAATATTTTTCAGACGTCTACAAATTTTATTTCTGTTTATTACACTTCAAAAAAAGTTGAGCTTTTTTCTTTTTTTACATCGCTTCTAATACAATGATATTTTTATACTATGTACTTTGTTTTTCGATTCTACTATGTTAAAAATAGTTAGGTATTTATCTTTTAGTTAAAAGAAAATGATTGATTATTCTAATATCCTACTGTTCAGTTCATTTATCTACTCTTTCTGACAGATAATTAGTGTTTGATCATTGTTTATAATAGACGTGACAAAAACCATTGATAGCCTCTACACTCCTTATCATCATCATCATCATTTGTATATTTAGAAGTGTAACTTTGTCCAGTTTTTAGTACATACACAGCGGTTGATTTGTCAAAATTTTTCTATTTTTTTCTTTTTTTTTTTTTTTTTTGCACTTGAAATGTTCTATTGCACACAGTCGGTGTTGTTAAAAGAGAAATTTTTTTCTTACAATTCGTATTCTTATCGGTCTCTAGATAAAACTAGTCGTATTTCTTATTGTCAATATCGTTAATTGTTAATGATGTCTTACATAATATTGTATACAGTTTTTAAATATATTTCTAGAACAAAAAATTTAAAAAATGATTATTAGTATGTCTTAGATCTAAAACGAAAAGTTTCCAGTATTTTGATTTTCATCAAAGAATATATTTTCAAAAGATATTAATCTTAAAAGAATATTTTTATTCTCGACAAAAGAACGCACTGTCATATTATTAGATCTTTCTCTCTCTTTTTTTTTTTTTTGACTTTCCATATATTATTAAGCCCTTGGGCTGTTACAGAAAGGGATTACTTCACAGTAGACTGGTAATCACAGTTATAAACAAAAAAAAATACAACTGCATAAGAAAAATGTTACATTTGAGAGAAGGTAGAGACACATTGACTTAAAAATTAATTTTAGAATTACAACAATAGGACATATATACTAGTTTCTGAACAACATGTACGAGATTAATTAGAAAAAGGTAAATTAAAACACAGTTATGTACATTTAAATTTTATAAAATACAAAGAAAAAATGAACGAAAACCAAAATAATTTCTCTCTGTTACTTCTCTTCTTTATCGTGGACAAAGGATACCGATCTTTCTTTGTTCTACGAGGCGTTGACTAGAAAAATAGTGTCCTGTTTTTGAATTTTTAAGCCGAGTGATAGATAATAGTCGCAATAAAATACATTTTCTAGGATAGAGAAGTTGTTCAAAATCAGAATCGTAGAAGCGCAATAACCTCCTTTTTAAATATTTAACAACATAGTAGTCTAACTGCTTCTTCTCACATAGGTCAACAAGTTTGTCGGCATCGGTGCAAGGACATCTGTGTACTAGGCGAAGTCTCACCTTTAGCTTCTATTTAGTAATTCAAGGAAAACACATAGTAAAAAAGCATAAAGGGGATAAAGCCACGAGAAAACAAATTTCGTAAAGGTTATTTTGTAATTAACATATATGACTGGCGATGACACATTTCCACTTAGATTATTATCAATGATTTGATACATAGACAATACTCTAGTTAGTAGCAGACACTTTGGATGAAAGTCGGATTGTTCAGGCATAAGAATCAAATTGCTGTCTGATCATATTTTAATTCTTTGAAGAAGAATTTTCTCGTATATTTTTGAATGGGTAGACAACAAAAAGATTGGCGTGGTTTGCTCACACTGAAGGATCTCTGACTTCAGTTTATTTAAAACGACAAACTTAGAGGTTTTCCATGGTTCAATGAAATCTGACACTTTAAGCTAATCATTAAAACAACCCACAATACATTCAACATACATTATTGGTAAATGTTTAATCATAAAATTTGATATAGAGTCAAATCCCGATGATGTTTTGCTTTTCAAATCTTTTATATACTTGTTTACTTCTACTACTGTTGTTAAATGGTTTGGCTCCGTGTAGTTTTCCATTTGGATTTTTATTTGTGCAAACTCTTCCCTAGATCGGTTCCTGAGATCGGTGGGAAAAATTGCTCTTTTAAAAAATCAAACAAGATTATTTAATTTCATTTTTCGCTGAAATAGTTCCTTGTTTACAAGCAACTTTGAAAGGGGTAGGACTTTTGGAAGAAAGAAAAGATCAAAGAATTGTGTTTGATTGTTGACGACTGTTGTCTATGGATGAAAGAAACGTATTCCAGCTTGATGTTTTAGAAAGAGCAATTTTTTTCCGCTCTTCTCGTATTTGTAGACGTAGAGATATTCTGTCTACCTCAAAATGATAGCGATAAACATGATTTCTTAATGTTTCGAATACTTCTAGCGAGAGAACTACCCCACTGATCCAGCGCTTTCGACTCCATATTTTGGTCATAGGTAGACCTTGTTGAGACTAAGAAAACTCTAAAAGCGTTCGTGCCCATGGCTCCTGAAGACTCGACTTTCTGGAAAACCAGTTTTTGAGAAATTCTAAAAAATAACCAAAAGCGTTCTTAATGAAGCATGATTGTAGCGCGCACATTTCTGATTAAAATGAGACGTCCCCCAGCTCTACACGATCTTTCTTTGCAAAGTTATAGAGTTTGCAAGAAAAGCTCTAAATTAATTTCATTTCATTTCTGTGGCTTTGAGCTGACAATGAACATTTAGGGCTTTTCTTGCAAACTCTATAACTTTGCAAAGAAAAGTCGTGTAGAGTTGGGGAACGTCTCATTTTAATCAGAAATGTGTGCGCTACAATCATGCCTCATTAAGAAAGGTTTTGGTTATTTTTTAGTGTCTAAAAAACTGGTTTTCCAGGAATCCGGGTCTTCAGTGGTCATGATACGAACGCTTTTAGAGTTTTCTTAGTCTCAACAAGGTCTACCTATGACCAAAATATGGAGTCGAAAGAGCTGGATCAGTTGGGGTAGTTGCCTCATAAGTTTGTCAAGAATGTAGGGGTAACGCCGATTTGTATCTATTTCGATTAATACGCCGAGATTATTTCGTCCTTAGTGCTGCTAAAAATCTGATATAAAGCTCATATTACTGTAAACTGTATAACTGAATTTGTTCGTTTTTCTAAAAGTCTTGTAAACGTAAAAGTAACACTTGATAAACTTTTGAAGCTGTAACGATTTGAAGCTGTTAACGTTATTTTTAAAAATAATACTGTGCACATTATACTTATTCTGTCAGTGATCACTAGTACCAAAACTTAAAGTCTCACCCTTAAC
>CAJNOQ010002201.1:0-25699 GCA_905250885.1 Didymodactylos carnosus | reverse complement strand
CATTTTCCAGCAGAACAGAGATAGATAAATAGATAGATAGACCCGTTATCTTTCGGTGTAGGGTAGCAGACCTTTTGTGGGCATATTCACTATTTTTTAGTGAAACATTTTCATGAGCTAATACCGTCAGATTAGATTCTATATGTGCAGAGGTACCAAATCACTAACGGACAAAAAGTTCCAAAATGTTAAGTATGTTCTCAGGGAAATTTTTAAAAAATCATTATTTCCGAAAAATAGCCCTTTTTTGTAAACCATATTTTCCCCATAAAATCGTATCCACAAGACTAAAAGATATGCATTCGACGCATCTTTTCAAGCTCTATCCGATGAAGTGGTCCGCATTGAGATCACAAAATGTTTAACGCTTGAAAAAGCAACTTTTGAAGGCGATTTTCCACGTTTTCCAAAGTTTGAGTGCGTGCTGCACCATAACACAGGATTCCAGGACGTGAAATGACATATATCTCGCATATATGAGAGAAACAACAAATCATGCTCATTCGATGTCTCAGATTTGCTTCTGATTAATAACTAATTCTGAAAAATAAAGATTCTGTTTCTCCGCCAAGACAAGTGATGGAAGAGGGAGTTTTTCATCCTATGTAGTCAGTTGCACGGTCTATCCGATAATGCATCAGATCGTTTTTACCTCCGACCTTCAGTCCGACACCGAAGGTCTTCTGAGGATCTTAAGTTTATATTGTTTGATGCCGTTCTCGAACGTATGGCTTAAGTATAAAACGAGATATACTTTTTCATAGGTATTCAAGTGTGGACTATCCTAACCCGGTCTCAAAAGTTTGGAGTCTTGTAAGGATCTCTGGAAAACGTTTGAGAGTTTCTGGAAACCCCTTGAGTTTACCAAAAATTTTTAAATTACGTAATTGGAAAGAGCACAAAATTTTGAACAAAATGAGATATCACTGATAGTTTTTCAGTTTTTCTAAGCCATAAATTCGACAACCTAAAAATTTTTCTTTCCAATTTCGTAATTTAAAAACTTTTTTGGACATCGGATTCGGATAGTCCACACTTGAATGCCTATGAAAAAGTACATCTCGTTTTATACTTAAGCCATACGTTCGAGAACGGCGTCAAACAATATAAACCTAAAATCCTCAGAAGACCTTAGGTGTCGGGCTGAAGGTCGGAGGTAAAAACGATCTGATCGCATTATTGGATAGACCGTGCAATTGACTACATAGGATGAAAAACTCCCTCTTCCATCACTTGTCTTGGCGGAGAAACAGAATCTTTATTTTTGCTCTAGTATTTTTTAGATGCTAAATTTTCCGCCGAGCGGACTCTAGAAAACCGTCCAGAACTCAGAAAGTATAAGTCCTAGAAGGGCGAATGTCCACACAGTTTTCTTGAGAATAGTCTTGTATGAAGCGTAAAAGTTTCTTAGTTTATGTAGCTTGTTGTATGTACAATTCAAGAGACTAGTTTGCGAGAAAGGACTCACACAATATTCTAAAAGTCTTCGATCTATAATCTCATGGCATTAGTGCTATTATCCACGTTACTTTGAATCATTGTTGTGCTGATGCACTTTGTTCAAAGTTCAAATGTTTGTGAAAACAGTTAAAGCTACAAGTTTCTTCTAGCTTAAACAATGGGAAAAGAAAAAATGTGTACTACTGGAAGTTCGTAGTTGAATACTATTTTTTTTTGTGTCTCAAAAGCATCATCATTCTGTGTTGTAGTTGTTGCCATTTCATCGTTGTCACTATCATCATCCTGCTCTTCATATTTTTGTTCTTTTATTAATGTTCCTAAACTAGTGTATACAAGTTCAGGAATATTCAAACTAACGTGGATAATAGCACTAATGCCATGAGATTATCAATTGAAGACTTTTAGAATTGTGTGAGTCCTTTCTCGCAAACTAGTCACTTGAATTGTACATACAACCAGCTATACAAACTAAGAAACTTTTACGCTTCATACAAGACTATTCTCAAGAAAACTGTGTGGACATTCGGAGAAATATGATATAAACGACTTACACTACCTCGGACGCGAAATTTATTAATTAAAAGTCACACTACCTCCGGCGAAAAATGATTTACTTCCTCCAATGTCGGGAACCTATTCAGGCTTGACTTCATGCGGTTACGGAACGATTATTCAGATTAGGCAATGTGAAATTACTACTTGTGACAAAAGCCTTATTTGACATTTCAGTATTTCAATATATTGCTCATTTTAATGACATTTTTGACAAATTGTCTATAGTCTATTTCACGCATATGTATATTTTTTACCAACTTGAGTGAAGCGAAAAATGAGATAGCTGAGAATATTGGATACAAGAAAAGGAAATAAGAAAACAAATTTTCATCGATATATATATAGCTATATATAGCTTTCCATCTGTTATATTGTGGTTGTATAAGTGTGAAAATATATTTTTTTTATTTAGCTCTTTCAAATATTTTAACGTTGAAGAAGCATTGTTTTGAATTGGCAGTAGTATTCAATAGGAGAAATATACATAAAGTTGTGCCTACTAGATTCGTTATCATTAACATCATTTTCGTTGCTGGAAGGCGTGGATAAAAGTGTTGATCATGCTTGTATACATATACTTGAAAATAAGATAATTTGTTTCCACAAACGAAAGAAAAAATTTTTGTTGAGCTAAAAAACTACAAACGCTCTCACGATTTATCACGGTAAAATACAGTGCAGAAAGAATTGATCGAAAAATCATTCCAACTCGCTAAAATTTTGAGGCAAAATAATTATTATTTATTAACAACAGTATACTGACGATGCTGATACTGTTGTTTTATCGTTAAAAAAGCTTACACATAGAAATGTGCAATATATCATCTAAAAACAGTAAAGTTTTGACCATCTGATGAATAAAAATTTTTTTAACCATAAAAAGTGAGTTTACAAAATGTAAACGTGAAATTTTAAGAAGCTGAAATATATCGGCTAAAACATCATCAAATCTGAATCTCAAATACACTGAAGAAAACGTTAACAGCTGCAAAATGTGAACTTATGGAGATAAAACATATTTGGCTTAAGTTATTTCGTGGACGAGTTTTGGAAAATGTCCAAAATTTGTGCAGGCTCTCTATCCAGGGTAGCAATCTCAGGACCAAAAATTGTCGAGAATTTAGATATAAAAGTTACAGCTGCCTATAAGTAGCCTGCAAAAAAAATTTTCTTCAACTCGTCTACAGAAAAAACTTCAGCCAAATCTGTCACGACTTCATATGAATACGTGAAACAAAAATTTTTTCTCTTTTGTATATGATGTATCTAACATATATTAAAAATTATTAGTTTTCGGTGTAGTAAAAGCTTGTGCACTGAAAAATGTCCGTCTGTGTTCAGTATGTCCTTGTGTAATCATATAAAATAACGCTGAGGATTTAATTCGTTAGATCATTAAGTGAATAGCATCAGATGCTTCAGTTTTTCATATTATTTTTTACATCGAAATATCAATGATAATCGATAGGTTAGACCAGACAGATTATCTGTTGAATGTAGAAGAGTCATTACCTTCGCTCTTTTAATTCATCGCGGTTTTCAGATAATCAAGAGCGATTTTGCGTACACTTTCTTCTTATAGTGTAGACACTCGTCTATTGTATTACGAAACCTTATACTCTAGACTAAGGGCATAGGCTATAAAATATATTCAATAGAAAAATAACGTTACTTTTTTCTGCAGTTCTTTGTCATGGTTGAACAATTTCATGTTTGATAGTATGTTTGTATTTGATCCAGGGCATGTTAGTGACTAACCTCGATAGCTCGAAAGGTATATCAAGGTATTGTAGGTTATCTATTGCATCATGGTTATACATATGTTAGACATTTTTTACTATAAGGATTGAACAGAAAATAACATCAACTCAACTTGATCACTCGATCGAAAATATTAGCCGCAAAGGTCAGATCGTTTTTGTTTCAAATATTTCTGCAACCTTTTTGGAATTTTAGAGGTCATCTTTCATAAAATAATAAGTATTCTTTAAAAAAAAATAAACATGCAAGATTATAGAAGATATTTCGTCCTCTGTCTGTCTTTGAATAACGTAAAATATTTAAGGCACCTGCAATAGACTTAATTTGTTCGGTATACATCGCAATTAAAACTCAAGCATTTTTATGTACTTGTTGAAAATTGCAGATCTCTGACGAGGGAAGGATTCCCAGTTGCAAAGCATTTTTTCGATGAAACTAAGTCGTCTATATGTAATTGATGACACTGATTCCAAATATGAACGTCGGAGTTGTCATTAGGCTTTTGTTGATCGATTTTCTCAAAACTATGATCTTCAGAAAAGCAGAGACCAAATCCAGAAAATTTTTCTGAGCTGGCCATTTTGTAGAGGACACAAAACTGTCGATGTTCCATAAGTTTTAGTTTTTCAAAATACCATTAAACGGTGCTATGATATCTGCAAAGTGTCCTATTGCAACTTTTTTATATTAAAACCAGCGTAGCCACTCTTTTGAGAAATTTTCCTACGCTGTTGATTTTTGTTTTAAAAAACTAAAACTTATGGTATATCGACAGTTTTGTGTCCTGTACAAAATGGCCAATTCAGAAAACTTTTCTGAATTTGATTTTTAATTTTCGGAAGATCGCAGTTTTCAGAAAGTCGGTCAACAAAAGCCTAATGGCAACTTCGACGTTCATATTTGAAATCAGCGTCATCAACTACATATTGTCCACTTAGTTTCATCGAAAAACGATTTGCAACGTGGAGCCCTTCCCTCGTAAGTTGAATGGTTGCTAAGATATTGAATATACGAAAGTTCTAAAAACCTGAAATTTGATAAGGGAAAAAGTTTTTATCTTATTCTACGTACTAATCTGCAACAAAATCCGTTGGACGTGAAAATTTTATCATAAATATTCGACAGTGCCTGCTATACTATTACACAACTGCGAGATTTCAGGATGTTCTTGTATATCTTCTAGGCGACCCACTAGGAGCCCAAGTCAAGTATATCTCCACATTCAGCTTGTTATTTAACATATCAAAGAGAGTATAGTATACAAAAAGGTCACAGCTATTACATAGCTATTATATCTTTAGTACTATCAACCTATACAAAGAAAACTTCAAAATTTGGTAAACTCGTTGAACAAACTGTCTTGAGAATCGCTTCATTTCTCAAGCAAAATCCTCAATTTTCTAACAACCTTTGATTTTTGTACTACAAATTAAAAACAAACATCCCTTTCCGAATCATCCTAGGAGAATTTTTCGGAATTTTAAGAAAGTCTGAAATAGATCTGGAACAGAAGCTTGTAGATCCACTACAGGGCATATTCATGTAGGACTTTGAATCTTGATAAACGCGTTGTAGTATATCGCTGTTTCCTCATAGGATTGCGCAATCGGTGCGCACTAAAAGAAATTTAATGTAAGACTTCGCACATTGAATACACTGGTGGAATTTCTGATATACTCTATGTTCCATCTATCAGAAAAGCGTCAACTAATACATCATTATGGATTCTCAATAGCATTGAGTAATCGTGGGTTACACGAATGCATTTGCAAGATTGCCATTTTATAAAATATGTCAAGTAACTTATGTTTGTAAAGTCATTTGGGCCGAGAGTCTGTGTTAATTTAAGAGTTTTATTAACTCTATCAAGCATGTACACGCTTTTCTTACAGTCATACTTCACAAGGAAAGTTTTTTTGCATTGTTCATGCACATATAATAATCTTTAACATATCATAACATAGGTAATTTGACATGCTTTATACAGAATGTTAATTTTAGAATACTTTCGTTTTTCATTTTTCTTGGTTTTCCAGAAACTTGATTTCAGCAATCGGCTCTAGAATCACCAATGAGCTATGAAGAATCAGATGCGTAATACCCGTGACCGAGTTGGTGTAATTCATTGTTTTTAAGGTAAAAAGTGTTTGGTCATCTAGGATGATCTCTTGTGAGTTGTAGCGAAAGTTAAAGTTTAGCTGTACAAGATCTTTTACTATGAAGTGATGCATTTTCTATAATTCAATCTAATCTAATTTTTGATGTTGATTCAAAAATATGCTGTTCTTTTGGAGAAAAAAAAGATTTTGTATCCCAGAAATTGAAGATTGCCAGTATAAAACCAGAAGACATAAAATACGCTTTAGTCATAATACAATTAAACGTACAAGATTAAAAAATAATTATTATTAGTAGTCCTCTTCTATTTTAGTTATTCATATCTCTTCAACAAATATTAGTTATCGAAAAAACGTTGTTAAAATGACACGTGGACGTGACTCAAAAAGTGTGATCAGTTATGAAATAATCAATCATGAAGATATTGGTAATGCAGCTAACGACCATGTGAACTATATTACATCTAATCAAAAGCGTCGAAAATCACCATCAAACGATGGAACATTTGAAGTCGTTGATCAACATAAAAACGACAGACGTATTGGTGTCTCGTTGACTTCGTCGGATGTTCAAAATTTACAATATTATTTAAAAAAGCATAGTTATTTAACGAAATCGAATTCAACAAGTAAAAATAATAATAATAATAATTACGATAAATATTCATTTTTAAATAACATCTTATCAGATAATCATTACACTTCACCTAAATCTACACCAAAAAATTCCTTTTATGATATAACAAATGATTTTTATTCTGGTAAAATTTATGCAGATCTAGATGATGTTCGATATAAATCACTACCATCAGTAGATGCATACCGTCATCATCATCATCATCATCGCAGACACTACTACCATCAACACGACCATGTACCTCATACACCTGATGATGATAAGCAAGCTGCCACAGAACGTGACGATATTAATTATAATAAGTATTTATTAAATGGAGGACTAAGTGTACAAAAAATTGAGGACAAAGCGAGTATGCCATCGTTTATCTTAGATGTCGTGACATGTGGAATGCAAAAAGATATGCGTTTGCCTATACCAAAAGAAAATTATTCGTTAAATTCAGGAAAATTTGGCGATGATGCAGGATTTACGGCACAACGATTAATGGAACATTACTTAGGTAAGATTATTGCTTAGTTGATAGTCATAGTAGCAAAAATAGTGATTCAATACTAAAGAGAGCATTGACGAGACTTGTAAATGTTAATGTAAAGTTAATAATTAAACGTTCTGCGAAGGACGATATCATTGAAAGATATGAAACAAGATTTATGTTTTATTTTTCAAGGTGTAGCTGATGGTGCAGGTGGTAATAAAATGTACGGATTCAATCCAAAATTATTTTCTAATTCGTTAATGAAAAACTGTTTATCTTTGTTTCATACTGGTAATTTCTCCGTACAAGAACCAAAGAAATTATTATGCAATGCATTTGATTATGTACAAAATGAAAATTGTTATGGTAACGTATATGCTTAGCTTTTTGAATAAACACTAACAGTAATCTTAAATGTGCGATGAAAATATACCATTTAGGACAGAATCAAGTTTTGCTAGAAATAGATTGAAAAATAGTACCATACGAGTAGTTGATACGGAAAAATATTTTTCTGACATTTGGTTCTTTTCTCGTGAAGAATACAATTTTTTTGGAAAACGCTATGAAATTTGTACACGTATTCAAATAAAAAGCCACTAATTTTAGCATAAAGGTATAAGAGGACTATTTCATTTTTTGGATAGAATTGGACACAATAAATTTGTTGAGGACACGAGTTTCTATCCGTAAAAAATTGATTTTAGTTTTTCGATAGTTAAAGTATTAGAATATACTATAATGGCTTTATTTCCGATCGTACGCCAGAAGAATAGAGCTATAATCATATCGATGAATAGATGAAAGATTCACTAAAAGGCATTTGAATGCATATAGATCATCTTAATTTTATATACGAAAAACTGATCAGATACTTAGCAAGAGGGACCTACACAAGACAAATTGATTGGTGACCGTAGAAAAAAGAAATTAATTCTATTTTAAATATCGAATAGTAGCATAAATCACTTGTGTTTATTTTTCTTATTGTAGGTAGTTCAACAGCATGTTTAGTGGGAGTTGATTGTTCAACTGCTCGTTTGTATTCTGTGAACATTGGTGACAGTGGCTATGTTATTTTACGTGATGGAACGGTTCTCTATCGTTCGCGTTCACAAAAAATGAATGGTGATTGTCCCCGACAACTGGATGTTTATCCGTGGACAGCAGCTCTAAAACAAAAAGGATTAAATTATACACAAATATCGTAAATAAGCTATCTTACGTTTATTAAATAAAATATGATAACATATACACAATATCTCTTTTTTTTAGAAGTCTCGATGCTATATGTCAAAGTTTTCAACTGATCCAAGATGATATTATTATTTTATCAACAGATGGACTCTTTGATAATGTACATGATCATATGATTGAAATGATCGTCGCTAATGTAAGCCTTATAAACTCATTATATACTCAATGTTTAATAAAATTACTTTTTTTCGTCTATTTTTCTAGTGTCGTTCATTATCACATGCAGCAGAACAATTAGTCAATCGAGCTGTTCGATTTTACTCAAAGCCAGATGATATCTTAGTTATTATAGCACGTTTAAAAAATGCACCAGTTTAATTGCAAACATTATTCGGATGTCATTTTATTTTTTCTTGTTAGCAAAATTATTAATATTTTGAATAAAAGAATGATGTTTGTTTGCATGAGGTATATAGTACGATTACTATGAAGAAAAAACTATATACGAACTGGAGCTGTCATTTTCTTAGAGATTTTAGATGCATATGGACCCAATAAGAAATCTATACGCTGTATATCAAAATTGTTTCAGCTTTTATTATGAATGCGACGTACATTTTGCAAAAAGGTGAGGTTCAGTAAATAGGTTTACTACTGACTACTTTCTAACAGAAAAATTTGCTAAATCATGAACATTACCAACAGAAAATCACCTTAGAGAAAAGATAGAATCAGTGCCATATATATGTTGTAGCGAAAACTGAAATTCAGTGAAATTCTAGATTTCGCTAGCAAAAACTAAATTCCACGTTTTTCCCTGCGAAAACTGAAATGCATGTGCGTGCACATACTCGATTCCAGTTTTCTCCAGTGAAATTCTAGATTTCGCTAGATAAAAGTGGTATCCGAGTCTTTCCTGATGAAATCTAGAACTTGACTAGATGAAACTGGAATCTAAGTTTTTTCCAGCGAAAACTGAGATACACACATATGCTGGTTCCACTTTTTCGTGATGAAAATTGGAATTTGATCAGATAAGAGTGGAATTTATGTAACGGGAATAAATTTCAAGTTATACAAACAAAATAAATATTTTACAAAGATGAATGAAAAGGCACAGTGTCTAAAGGTTATTTTGTGCATCTCTTTTTCTTCTCCTCCTCCCCCTCCAATGTCGTACTCTTCACCACACAGAAATTTCTGTTGAAGAGTTTTTATCTTTCTCTTGTTTTTACATCGATTAAATAGAGATAATAGCTGTATTGATGTTACATAAAGTAGGTTGTACAAAACAAGAATAATACACGAAAAGCTACATTATTAATCGTCATACAAGAAAAAAGGAAGAGAAAATATCTACAAAGAGTAAAATACGCCAAAAAACAAACAGGGTAGACTCAAATTAAACATTTTCTTTATTATTAACATTTTGTTGTATTTTCTGGCTTTCTTACAGGAGCAATGATTAATCGGACATTTAGTTTTACAATCATATGTGGCATTATTCACTGTATCACAAGATAGATATTTGCAAGCTTGAATAAATGTTATTTCTGCTAATAATGTCTCATCCAATGAAGGCAATTCAACAGAAACAACATATTGCATATCAATAAGACTTTCAATCGAAAAAGAAGAACTGATTTTCCCAAACTGACAAGTCAACTGAAAAGAATCAGAATTATTCCTCGGATATTTTGATAAAGTTATGCACGGAAGAATTTTTACATCCGTATTGGTACAATCGACTTGACTAACAGTCACCATTATAGATAGAAGACAAATTTTTCATATGAAAATCGTATAATTTTTGGTGTTTAGTGGTCTCATCAAGATAATTTTCTGTCGCAAATTTTCGAATTTCACTACGTCGAGAAAATATAGGACTACCTGTTAAATTGGACGATGAACAATTTATTTAGAATCAACTGAATCAATTCGAATTCACTTGTAACTGATGTTGAACTAGCAACTGAGCCTGAAATGACAACTGTATTATTAAAAGAAGTATTCAGAGCAGTATCAACAATAAAATTTGAATTTTTCATCAGCTATCAATAGCCACATCGAACTTATTCATAGCAACAGCCAGTACTGGATATTTCACATCATTGTGCTCATCATCAACAACAATATCATCATCATCATTTTGTAACAAATCAAGAACTTTTTTTGAAAGATCATCATGTTCAACAGCACCATCAATCTGAATAGTCTCTCAAAATAAATAATTTGAACCGGGATATTGTGCAAACATAATCTGATAAGGTGTACACTTATACCACATGACTCTCTGATATTAATACCATAAACTACAGGTAACAATGAATGTGACCAATGATTTGACTTTGTGCGTGACATCCATTTTCCAATAGCTGAACATAAAACTGCATTGGCACCCTCTATTGAACCCTGGCACTTTGAATTACGTGGACGCCCACGACAATCATCATACCTGGAAAATGATTTTTTAAATCAACGACAAGTCTGTTAATGAATTCTTTGCCGTTATCGCTATGTAGTGTACGACAAGGTCCAGATGAAAAAAAAATCGTTCGTAAATGAAGAACAACTTTTAAAATTCTAAATAAGATCAGCACTAACAACATCAGAACGACCTCGCATATCTATCAAATCTGTCTGTACTCTTCTCATTACTCCGAAAGAGATAATTGATTTAGATACAATAGATATTAAAAGAGAAAGATAAAAACTCTTCAACAGAAATTTCTGTGTGGTGAAGAGTACGACATTGGAGGGGGAGGGGAGAAGAAAAAGAGATGCACAAAATAACCTTTAGACACTGTGCCTTTTCATTCATCTTTGTAAAATATTTATTTTGTTGTATAACTTGAAATTTATTCCCGTTACATAAATTCCACTCTTATCTGATCAAATTCCAATTTTCATCCCGAAAAAGTGGAACCAGCATATGTGTGTATCTCAGTTTTCGCTGGAAAAAACTTAGATTCCAGTTTCATCTAGTCAAATTCTAGATTTCATCAGGAAAAACTCGGATTCCACTTTTATCTAGCGAAATCTAGAATTTCACTGGAGAAAACTGGAATCGAGCATTCCGACCCGAAGAAATAAAGCTTCTAATAGAAGCCGGAAAGTATATATACCCCTGGAAAAAATAAGTTTTCCTCGGTATTTTGAGAATATTGTTACCAAAAGAACGTATTCTTTTTAAAGTAACGAGATATTCTGAAAGCCCGTGAAAGTTTACATCATCCTGTATATTTTTATTTTTGTTTGGATCGCTGTGTAAAAAAATTATTCCAATGAAGTGAACACACCCTCAGTACCTCATTTCCACACACTTAATACAATCATTGTTATCTCGTATAGTTTTTCAAGATTTTTTCAGTATTACAAATAGGTTTTGACAAACGTAATCACATATTCTGATAGAGCTTGAAATTTTCTATCACCCTATATATTTATATATTGTCTTGCATTTACTTGCTGGGAAAAACTTTGAATACAGTAAAGGCAACCTACTTTGACAAGTACAAAAAAGTGCATATTTTTCGCTACTTCTTCAGTATTTTTTTCAAATTATTATAACTATAAGAACACTCTTTTACAAAAGTAATTGTGTATTTTGGTAGCCCGTGAAATTCTCTATCATTCTATGTATTTATGTCTTGTTTTACACTTATTTGTCAAAGAATAATTCCAATATTATTTAGGCACCTTCCTTGAAAAACTCTAACAAACTGCACTTTTTAACTATCTCTTTCGTTCTTTTGGTAACAATATCCTCAAAATACCGAGAAAAACTTATTTTTTCCAGGGGTATATATACTTTCCTGCTTCTATTAGACGCTTTATTTCTTCGGGCCTGAATGCTACTGAAAGCTGTTTCAATTCTCATTTTCATCACGAACAGTTGTTCCACAAGTTGACGTTATTCAAATTGCATTAGTCGCTCGATGTTAGACACGTAGGCAGCCGAGCCACAATCCATACTTTAATCAAGTATCTCAGTTGAGAAACAAATATTTCTGGGAGCATATTCGTTTCTTAACCGACGAAGGAACCGCCCCAAGTGTTTCCGAGCTTTTTCATCGAAACACACATAGACATAGGTTATCGCTGATGCTGATTTCAAACATCATAGTCGGAGCGACATACGGGCCCTTGGAGACCCGGTTTTCTAAAAAACCAGTTTTTCAAAAACTCTAACAAATAACCTAAGCCTTTCTTAATGAGACATCTCCCAGCTCTATACGATCTTTCTTTGCAAAGTTATACAATTTACAAGAAAAGCCCTAAATTAATCTCTTCTTATTTCTGCAGCTTTGAGTTGACAATGAACATTTAGGATTTTTCTTGTAAATTGTATAACTTTGCAAAGAAAGATCGCATAGAGCTGGGAGATGTCTTGTTGTAATCAGAAATTTGCGGGCTACAATTATGACCCATTAAGAAAGGGTCGGGTTATTTGTCAGAGTTCCTGAAATCTGGTTTTCTAGAAAATCGGGTCTCCAAGGACCCGTATGCCGCTCCGACTATGATATTCGAAATCAGCATTAGCGATAACCTATATCTATGTGCGTTTTGACGAAAAAGCTCGGGAATACTTGGAGCGGTTCCCTCGTGAGATACAATTTTGATCCGTGCATTGAAACGCGTAATTGTGCAAGAGTGCGGTGTACTAAGGTCGATTATTCAGTAGTTCTACAAAATCTATAAGAATTTCAGCAACTTTCACGCCATTTTCCATACAACTACTAGATGTTTTTCACAGAATTCGTGATTCAGATATAAGTACCGGTGATGATGTCGAGAGCAATGAATAAGAACTGACTTTGTTCTTACGTTTTTTGCATATATGTGATTGCTTGATAATAATTTAATTCATACTCTCTAAAAAGGATAGGCAGTTTAAAAAACCCAAGCGGCTTTTTATTGTTGTTTCTAAACCCAAAAGGGTACAGTAGCACATTTAAAAAAACCATTTTAGGGTTTTGTATCGTTATTAAACCGGTCTGGTTTTTTAAAACACTTCCAAAAAGTGTTTTAAGAAAATAAAGGTTTTTTTTTATCAATGTCACAAAACCCTAAAGGTATTCTATTTTCGTTACTAAACCCAAAGGGTTGACATATAAACCCTTTTACTATTTTAAAAAACTAACAGGGTTTTTCATTATTGCTGCTAAATCCCAAAGGTTTTTTAATTCAACTCCTAAACCATTTTGGTCAAGAACTAAATAACGTACCTAATATACAGTCAATAAAATACCTTTAGGATTTTGTGACATTAATAAAAAAAACCTTTATTTTCTTAGAATACCTTTCCAAAAAGTATTTTAATAAACTATAACGATTCAATAATACCCTTTTGGGTTTAGAAGCATGAATAAAAAACCGTTCAGATTTTGAAAACTACCCATTTTTTTAGAGAGCAGATAAACTGCTGAAATATCTAAATCATCGTTCATGACTGTTCATAACACTCATGTGGTATATCATATTAGTACAGATACTCTGTAGAGGTCATCGTATACCTAATTTCATTTCATTCACTATTGAATAATAGACCTTAGCATACTGCACTCTAGCACGTGCACTAAAGTGCACTATTGCACGCTTCAATGTATATATAGTACATATATTATCGTTAGGATCAGTTCGTTATTAGAGCCAATCTAACATTCTGTGAATGAGGCGTTCTGTGAATTGAAATTGTTTTTATAATGAATACCAAATATGTGATAGTTTTTAACAAGTTCTTTTAATATCGAAAAGATTTTTGGTGAAATTGTAATATTTTGCACTTTTCGATGTTTGGGATGCCCGTTATTTCTCGTTATTTGTGCTAAAAATTTTGTTTCAAGAGGCATGTCAGAGTTGGAACCGATTGAGAATTTTCTAACCGAATTGGCTGGTTGAAAAACTTTTCCAACCGGTGAAAAACCGGCCATTTCAACATGCCTCACGATCTAGCAACAAGTAGTCTGTGGATTTTATTAAGAGGAAAGACCCTTTGTCCTAACCATTAAAATATAACCGGATTTTAATGATTATATTTCTCCTGCTTGGGATGAAGACCCGTTTCCTCTAAGCAGTTTTTTTTGTTTCTCTAGTCGAACCATTGCCATTTAATGTAGGGAAGCTAATCTTTTTATTACCATTTAGCGGCTTTTAAGCTAACTCATAAAAAAGGAAACATCTGTCCGTTACGTGGACGAGTCGCTAAAAAAAAGAACACATAAAACAAAACTATATGTACAAACAATACTATTCTTTGGAGTTTGGCCATGTTTTTTTTATTCAAATAAGCTTCTTCAAGAACCGAGAGATTTACACATTCAGAATCCAATTGAGAACGTTATTCCGTTACAATTTGACCGGCAGTTGAGACATGACGTTCCGATTCAGCTGATGACACTGGAATAACGAAAACTGATTTGGCAATTTCAGCCATAATTGATAAACTTTGTTGTTGATGCCAGAAAGATAATGGATTATTATCATTAGATGTACCATAGCGTAAATGTTCATACAATTGTATTTGTAACTTGGAATAACATTTTGTAGAGTTGATAGTTTTGAAAATTCTAAGTTATCGAATATTACACTAAATTTTTCCATCAATTCTGCGATTTTTGATAATAATTTTGGATCAATTTGTACTAATCTATGTTGTTCACCACGATAAAAGGGAAGTAGTGATCAGTATGAAAAACAGTGATTTGGCGTAAAAAAGTAGATTTGAAATCTACGATCTATATTCTACAATTTGTTTGTTACACCTGTGTTACAGAGAATAAATTAACTCTATAAAAACGCGGAAAGAACATATTTTAGAGTATAAATTATAGATTTCAAATTTTCAAGTCTATTTTATTCGGACCTAGTCACTATGTTCCTTTTTTGTAACCGAGAATTTCCGTTAGAATAGATAGGCGTGTATCTTCGAAATAGATTTAATATCATTTTTTAATTCAACTTTTAACGCTGAATAAGAAAAAACAGTTTGAACGTTCCAACAAAAAACCCACGTCGAAAAATCTAAGTTTTCTCGAATATCATCGTTTTTTCGAGTTTTTTCGATTATCGACACGGAAAGAAAGTTTCGAAAAATTAACAATTACATATTCTTGATCAGTTCGAAAAACTCTATCGAATAATAAAGTGGAAAAATTTTTTTCTGCACGTTTGCATTCTACGCACCTTAATTAAAGAACGGAAACCGTATATATCTTTTTCATTTGTTTTGTTATTTTGTCTGTTTATAGTGAACAGCTAGTCAGCTAGAAACAGATTCTTCTATTTATTGTAAAGGAAAAGAACTATGTTTTATTTCTCAGTAGCCGTCAGTAATAGTGTCTGTAAACTTCTCTTTATAGAAAAACCTTACGAAAAGAAATCTTTTATTAGTATGTTCTAAATTCTCACACCCAACTAATGCTTTCTTCTTTACTTTCAGAGCGTGTACACATACACTTCGCTGAAAATTCTCATTAGAACTATAGCTCGACCCTATGGCAGGAAAACACCAAAACATATTTATTAGCGATACTTGTTTGTACAGACGAGTTATTCAAAGTTCAACAATAAGTTCCGAAGATACTGCAGAGGAGGGAACAAGGGAGACAGAATTAAAAGCAAATTGCTAAAGAAAGATTTCACGACAATATCAAATATTCCTAGACTATTCGTTCTTTTTAAGCAACATTACATCCGAAAGAGCATAAAACCGAATGAAATAAGATTTTTTCCCATTGATTCTCAAAATGACTTGTAAAAAAAGCTAAAATTTCAAGATTAAAAATTTTCAAAAAATCGGTTTTTCATCAAAACTGAATTTCCTCAACAAAAATATCTATGTGGAAAATCCAATCATATGCATGTTGTAGAGTGCCAAACTCTGCATTTTATGCTGGCAAGCTCTCATTTTCAAAGATCGGAAAATAAGTTTTTACAATAACCATTTTCTTACATTCTGCGACCCTACCAACCGTTTCGAAGATGGGATAAGCGTGAGACAAGGCGTTCCACCTGAATAATAGATGCTCTAGAAAATTTTCGTCTCCTCCAAATTTGTCAATTGCATGTCGTTGTCAAATAGAACTTTCCATTCTACTCTTTAGAAAAAAGTAAATGGTTTACAGAATGAATATCAGTTTTGACATTTGCTCCCAATAGAAACCGTTGAGCGGATTGTACAGTCTTATTTCACCATTTCGCAGAATATGCTTGAATGTTTCTCTCCAAGTGTCTTTGAAACAAGAGCTGGCGAGCATGAAATGCAGACTTTCACACTCTACAACATGCATACAATTGGATTTTCCACATTGATATTTTTGTTCAGGAAATTTAATTTTGACGAAAAAACGAGTTTTTGAAAATTTTCAATCTTGAAATTTTAGCTTTTTTTGCACGCCATTTTGAGAGTCAATGGGAAAAAATCTTGTTTCATTGGGTTTTTATGCTCTTTTGAATGTGATGTTGTTTAAAAAGAACAGATGATCTGTTTTATGTAAAAGAACGTATTCCGTGTCTTTTGGAAAATGTCGATTTCTGGATGAAAATAAGAATTTGTATGAAGGATAAATCTTAATAGTGTAAATTAAAATTAGCTCTTTCTAATTAGAAGGAGAGTAAATTCTAAATCTTTTTGTTGGTTAATTTTTATTTATAAGCGAAACAACAGGTGTCCTATAAACACTATCAATCATTTCATTCTATTAATGAATAAGAAAGAAGAAAAAGGAAATTGTTTATTTTTTCTTACTCATTTGTTTTTATTTGTACATAGAATATATTCTATACGGATTGTTATGTGATTAGGTATCCATCGATTGCTGTATTATTATTACTGTGGATTATTTAGTTCGTGCAAACTCATTGGTACTATTTACAATCAAATTAAATATTTTGTATTTTTTCTTATTTTTTTTCTCTTTATCATCCACAGTATATTAACTTTCTTTCATTCTCATTTTTTTTTTTAGTTTTGTGTAAGACTATTTTGTAATATCGAAACATTATCTCTATGTCTCTTTCTTTTGTCATTCAATCATTCATTCACTGATTATCTCACGCAAATTTTTTTGTGTCGTTTTCTTTTTTCTCTCTAGTCCAGACTAATAAATATCTAAACGCAAGTTATTCTAGTATAAATGACTAGATCATACGATTAAAAATACTATATCGAATAATTACATAAATAAAACTATAAAAAAAAAAAATTTTCTCTTTATAATAATAAAGACTCTTATTTTTGGAAAATATTGCATTAAAAAAAAAACGAAACCAATGGTACTGTTAATTTTATTTTAATATTCTTATTACCTTGTGTATAGATGAAAACAATACGCAAATAGGTAATTATCATTTTAAATATCTTTATCAATGATTTTATCAAAATTAGATATTAGTTTTTAGTATACTGAATTTTTGTTGTACATTTCAAGCAGTTGACAAGTTGTGTAACATATTTTTCTTCCAATACGTCTTTATAATGTCAGTCCCCGTGGAACTCTCAGTAGAAAAAGAAAGAAACACATCTGTATACAACACAAACTATACTCTCATGAGTGTTCGATATGTACTTGAAATTCTTCTCTGTTTTTTTTTCTTCTTCATCTTCTTTATTACTTCTTTAATGAGCATATTTTTTTTGTGATAACTAATTTTTTAAAATTAATCAATTAAACTTTGTCTAGTCTATTTAAAATATAAAATTGCATAGACTTTTTCATCATATTTCACCAGTTCTATCATATCGCAAAATGACATATATCTCAATTTATATATATTTATAGGTTATAGTAAATTAATTCTACCATTACTCTAGGAGGTCCATATATGAATATGATCTCGAGATATCTAGTAGTACATCATCCTATTTTTAATGAGGAGATATAGAATTGTTTTTTATCTAATTTTTAAGGTTAATATCTTTTCACTATTTTTTGTTATAAGTGCGAATCTATATCTAATGGTCATATTTTGAGAGACATCAATCATAATGATAATATACGCGTAGTTTAATGATCTATTCTAACCATTATACTATCAAGCAAGAAATATGACTGTGGATATATTAATAGTTGAATATCAACAAATCCGAACATCTAAAAAAGACGAGATTTAGATAGAGAAAACAATATGTAAAATATCATTACATAGTATCTACACTTATCAACATTTGACTAGATTTTTCTTTCTTTCGAGTATTTTATACATATTTTTAGTTCATAGGAAATCTTTAATTATATAATTTATATACAAATAAACAACCAAAAAAGAAAAATAGTAAAATTGATTTTTGTTGAAAAAAATTCCTATATTTAAATATTGAAATAATTGATTATTCATTAATAATTAAATTATAATTTTAAAGAAGTAAGATATTTTTATTGTTGCGTGAATTTTTCATCTTCAGTTTTTAATTATGATCATAGAGAGATATTTATTGTCAAAGATAAGATACGATTAATTAAAGCTAAACATTGTCTTCCTGTCATTTTTGGAAGTGACATAGTCAAAAGAAACTTTAATAAAAGTATAAGATATTTTTATCTTCAATGTATTCTATATTCTTTTCTACATTTCTGTTAAAAAAAATTAGTTTGATACTTCTTTCGAATAAATTTGATTTATCTACCTCAATAAATAAAAAAACATACATAAATTCATTTTTAAAATAAATTTTGATTTTAAAAGAGAATTAGATTTATTCTTTTTCAATTCTCATTATTTAATAAAAATGAATATTTTAAAAATCATTGGCTTTTTTCTTTTGTTATTTCTACCAATTTTTTTTTTGTATTGAGGTTAAATTATTTTCTAACTAATCGTGAACTCGACGTGATATTTGACTACATGATGGAATATGTTTTACGAGATGACAGTACAGCTGTGTAATAAATAGATTTCTTTTTTCTTTTCAAACAGTAATTATTTCTAACGAGAAAGAGAGAAAGTTGACTTGACATCTATCTGATGTTGTTTTGACTGTTAGTGAATAGAAATCGATTTAAAGCTAAAATAAAATAATAGTAATAGATTATAGATAAAAAATAGACGATTTTGATGAGAAAAGAAAGAAAATATATTTTATATAGTATGCGTAAAGAAGATGTAGTCAGCGGAAACAGTAGACCTTGGTCTAACTTTTGAACTTTAAAAGTCTAACAAAATTCATTAATAATTTGGACTTTGTGGGTCTTGAAAGTTCACTAAAATCTATTAAAGTCCACAAAAATTCATTTAAAAAATTCAAAATACTAAAGTTTCTTTTTTATCCCTTATGGAATGGATCAGTGCAGAGGTAACAGAAAAATCTAGCGTCATGATCAAATAAACCATAAGAAATATCATAACTTCTTTCTGCACAAAAAAGTGTTTAGTTCATAAACTGGGGATAGGAGCATCATATCACAAAAAGATGATGTTTTTAACTATTAGATTGATGTATAACCATCCACTATTTGTGATATGGTACATTGATTACCGCACTGATGACAATTTTCACATTTTTTTCTCTATCCTGTTTCTTGGAGTAAAAAATAAAATATCTCTACAAGAAAGTATTGTTATTGAACAAAAACATACTTTAGAAGTTAAAAAGCTGATATTAAAAGGAGAATTGGTTAGACCGAAATTCAGTCACAAGTTTCGAAAACCCTAAGGAAACTTTTCTGAAAATTTGATTAATCTATTCAGATGAATGAGAAGAATTATTGAATTAGGTTCAAGATGACACGTAGAATCGATAACGGGCCTAAAATAAATTGAAAAAATATGTAACACGTCTTTTATAGAAACAATATTTTGAAAATTCTTTGTTTTTGTTTGGCTCTTGTAGAAATCTAACAACACTAATTAATAAGAACAGTATCTATAGTGTTTTTATTCTTTATTGAGGTGAGAAGCTTGAAATTTTTAAACGCTTGACTGAAAAACCGCATGATGCATTGAAAAAGTAATGAAAATAATTGTGGCTATTGAGCTTGAAAGGAAAGAAATAGATAACATTTTCTCTCATTTGTGTTAATAAATGAATGCACATATTCTTGCAATATCAGTTGTCTGGAAAAATTTTCTTTTATATCTTTTCCACCAATAATTATTTGATGGCTGATGCGTGTAATTCGTTAAAAGAAATGATCAAGACAAACCTGATACACTCTCTTAGTGCCTACCTGACATGCAGAAAAATGAGCACTGCCTTGGATTAGTGAAAGGTCTAGGAATTTTTTAACGATAGAGCAGGTTCTTGGAAAATAAATGATCAATTAGATGCTGCTTGAAATGAATTTTCACGTTATTTTATTTTTTGCTTTTCGAAAATAAAGAGGACGATTTAGTTAAAAAACTTGTGCAACAAGGGAGTGGCTCTGATGTGAATTTGTAAAGAGCAGATTATCACTCTCTCCTCCCCGATATATACGCCTCAGTCTTCATCTCCTACAATATGATACGTTTTGTCTAAAAAACTCTCGTTCTTAGCAGACATACTTGGAACTGTCCCAACGCGATTCCACAGAATTTTTCAAGGATCGACTCTCACCTATCGATATAGTCTGTGATTCTAAGCGGAATCAGTTTCCCCTAAAATTTCAGCGAACAACAGTACAGTGACGATACATTATAACGACAGAACCCCATCATACACAATCATGCAATAAACTAACCACTCAAATTTATCTTTCAAAGGACCGAAATTGATATATCTGTAAGGCAATGGTTCGTGATAATTTTCAACAGAAATGACCGGGAATCATCCACTATGCGTCGTTTTCCCCTTGCTAACACATTTAACTTCCACAAAGTGCTGTCAGCCGCTCACAGATAAAAAATACTTCTCACTTCTCCTCACTATTTCATCCAAGCTCGTCCACTGTGTTTCTTGACCTTTTTCTATAGGTTTTCCGCAACTGATAGAAAACGACATATAGAAAGATAGAGTACATTTTGCGATTCAAAATGAGCTAGCTATAAACAAGCTTTTTAAAACTATGTCCATGTAAAGCCATTCTCGAAATGTTGAACTCAGGTGTTGGTATATGTAAGGATATGTGTGGCTAAGTCACAAATCCCTTACCCTTTATAAATGACTTTTTTCTACTAGAAAAATAACCGAGTGTAGTAGTATCATTTTCTACAACAAAGTTTCTCGAAATTTTTCAAGAGAGTTTTTTATGTCGTTGGTTTGCTAGAAAATTGTTTTTCTCGTCTTCTTTAAAGCCAACGAGGGAACCGCCCGAGGTGATACGCTCCGTTTCTAATGAGTTATACCTCAATCAATAGAGTATATCGAGCTAGTAAAAATCCTGAAAGGATTCGGTTCATGGCTTTTGAAGACCCGGTTTTCCGGAAAACCAATTTTTTCAAAAACTCTAAAAAATAACCACACCTTTCTTAGTGAGGTATGATTGTAGCCGCACATTTCTGATTAAAATAAGACATCTTGCTCTACACGACCTTTCTTTGCAAAGTTATACAATTTACAAGAAAAGCCCCAAATATTCATTGTCAGCTCAAAGCTACTGAAATAAGAAGAAATTAATTTAGGGCTTTTCTTGTAAATTCTATAACTTTGCAAAGACACGTCGTGTAGAGCTGGGAGACGTCTCATTTTAATCAGAAATTTGCAGGCCACAATCATGTCTCATTAAGAAAAGGTTTTGGTTATTTTTTAGAGTTGTTGAAAAACTGGTTTTCCAGAAAACCGGATCTTCAAGAGTCATGGGCTCGAATTATTTTAGGCTATTTACTACCTCAGTGAAGTCTATCGATCCATGTACAAAGTATTTGAATCGGAAGTTGGCATCTCTGGAGGTTCCCTCGTAAGTGAAAACTAATCCTATGACTAACTGTAGTATTAGTTGGCTTATTTCAGTCTACTACTATTTTTTTAAATTTCCTTTTCATTGAAGAGAAAATTAACATTTTCTCAGTGACATCTTAATATGGTAAGAATCGGCATGAAAAGCGTATAACTCGATAACCTTAATAGATTTCAAAAATAGATTCAAAAAAAGAACATTCGGTGTTCACTAAAAACATGTCCATTATATTCTGCACAAATAGTCCAAAGTTACTAAAAATATCAATTATTCTTGTTGAATAAATGTTCGAGATAAGGCTTAAAAATGGGAAAAGTGAAACCTTTTTAAAAAAATCAAATTTACAATAACGCAGTCGTCCAGCTTCGTTTCAAGGTCAGACTTGCACAAAAACATCGTTATATACTGAGCTACATTTCGTACAAATAGAATCGAAAACAGTTTTGTCCTTCCAACTTAATGACTTTTTCAATTCTGACAAGTCATGATCGTTCGATACAGGATTTTGAAAAGTTTATTATTTTTACATGAACGTTAAGCATAAAATTCAATTAATCACATTAAATGTGATGTTAACAAAGCATTTTAGTACCTCTACGACTATAGAAAACAAGAATTTGTCATGGAACCAAGAGAAAAAAGATTATTATTTTTCTATTATTTCGAGTATTTTGACTTTGGTTTTATATTAGTCTAATAATATTTAAAAATTTTCGATTCTACAAATGATATTATTTGACATATTTAAACATATAAGATCACTTCTTCTCTGCTCTTGCAGCTCATCAGCTGAGAACCAGACACAGATAGTTTTAGAGCTTTAATTTTAGTACTATCTCTTCATGTGTACGGGCGCTCCGCTTAGCTAAAAGATGTTGTTATAAGCTACTTTATTTGAAAGAGAAACATTTTAACTTTTTCCCCTACTACCGAAAAGAGAGACATGCCCCATTATTATCGAGGGATAGAGAAAAACACAATCGATACAATGAAATCACGAAAAAGAATCTGATACGAAAAAAGAGCCAAACAATAATATATGAAAGTCCAGATGCACACACACGCAGAGAAGGAAAAAAGTCTGTTTAGCGAGAAGTAAAAAGTCTGTTTAGTGAGAAGTAAAAGATGTTATTGCTAAGACTGTATCAACAGAGGTTTGATTTGATGTTGAGAAAATGATGATGTTGTTAGTTGTTGAGAAGTCATTTTGTGATGACACATATACACAAAATCGATGTATGAAGACTGAGACAAAAACTTTTAAATATTATTGGACTTATATCAAACCAAAGTCAAAATACTAGAAATAATAGAAAAACAATAATCTCTTGTCTCTTGGTTCCATGACAAATTCTTGTTTTCTATATTCGTACAGATAGTGAAATGTTTTGTTAACATCACATTTAATGTGATTAATTGAATTTTATGCTTAACGTTCATGTAAAAATTTTCACTTTTCTGATTTTCAAGTCTTATCTTGAACATTTATTCAATAAGAATAATCGATATTTTTAATGTAGAGAAAAACACTTTGGACTATTTCGTGCAAAATGTAATGGACATTTTTTTTGGTGAACAACGGATTTTGTTTTTTGAATCTGTTTTTGAAATCTATTAAGGTTATCGAGTTATACGCTTTTCACGCCGATTTTTACCATATTAAGATGCCACTAAGAAAATGTTAATTTTCTCTTCAATGAAAAGGAAATTTAAAAAATAGTAGTAGACTGAAATGAGCCAACTAATACTACAGTTAGTCATAGGATTAGTTTCCACTTCGTCAACCGGCAGTGTCCGTTGATCATCGAATGATGATAGTATTATTGTATTCAATCTGCTAGTGAATGAATGAAAAAATATTGTGCTTGGACATGTGTAGTGCCACAAATGAACAACTTCTTAATATTAATATAATAAGGAATTATATTACGTCAACTTCTAGAAGTAGCATGTGCTACAATAATTCAATCACTAACTGATTTCTTCGTTGGAAGACAACTCTAATCAATGTGATGGAGAATGTATGAATCAATAATTGAGCACCGATTAGAAAGTGTTATGATTAATGATTAATGTTTACTGAAATAACTGTTCATGAAACAAATGACTGCCATATATAGTGTAGCTTTTCAGAGAGATATTTTCAATTTTGTTAGATAAAAAATAAGGTGAATAGAGTCTAAATTTTTTTATATTGCCTTACCGTTCTTAAATTTCTATCTGTTCTTAATGCATAAATAACAATTGTATTTCCCAGTATTGTTATCCCACATAAACCAAACATGGCTGTTGCTCTTATTATAGTTATAATAATAGTATTTTCATCTGATTTTAATGAGTTCCCACTTGTTTTATTTGACAACGCCAACGATGTTGAAAATAATGAAAACGATAAATTATTCACACTAGCATTCATCCGAAATCTAAAAAAAAACGATAAAATAATGTAAAAGAGAGATAATAGTTCCAGTTTGATAACAATATTGAAATAAAAACAATTATTACATAACTTTGTCTGTAATGACATTTTGAAAAAGGGCAACAGAGTACATAAGAATGATTTTTCTCAAACATCAAATAATATTAGCAAAAATAGAATATTTTACACAAATTGTCAACATTATTTTTTATGACTTTTCAGAAAATAATATACTAATTTCTTACAAAAAATCTATGAAAAGAAAAATCCTAAACTAATTTCTTCTTCAATATAGAACAGAAACATAATATTTTTTGCAGAATATGCTCTCGTAAAACATCAACAGAGGATTAAATCCTTGTTACTTTACACTAAAATCAAGACCGAAAAATATGATGATGCTATCTGATGAGTTGAGCCATTTGTTAACATAGATAGACAAGATTACAACCGACGACACAATGTTTCAGATTTATTTTTGATGAAACTACTTTCTCATGATTATTGAGTTTCTAAGTAGATCAATCATCTTATTTATTTACCCACAATTAGGTATGCATCAGTTTTTAACTCGTGTTAGAGCATCCAGAAAAATTACTCTACATCGGTTGTAAAAATTCGCTCATAGCTGCTGAACATCTCATTTTGTAGAAAAATGTTTGCTCTACCCTCTCCATTTCATCCAAGCTCGTCCACTGTGTTTCTTGACCTTTTTCTATAGGTTTTCTAAAGCCAAACTATGTCCATGTAAAGCCATTCTCGAAATGTTGAACTCAGGTGTTGGTATGTGTAAGGATATGTGTGGCTGAGTCACAAATCCCTTACCCTTTATAAATGACTTTTTTCTACTAGAACAATAACCGAGTGTAGTAGTATCATTTTCTACAACAAAGTTTCTCGAAATTTTTCAAGAAAATGTTTTATGTCGTTGGTCCCGCTGGAAAATTGTTTTTCCCTTGTGCATGGTAATATAAGTCTGGATATAAAGTGGAAACAGTTGAAAAATCCTAAAACGCGTCTAAACTATGAGATTTTTTTAGAATTTTTCATATTTTTAAAAAATCGCTTGTCTGTATAACGATCGAACTTTTCTTACGAGAGAAGCGATCGAGGTGATGCCCTCCGTTTCTAGTGAGTTATACCTCAATCGATAGAGTATGTCGAGCTACTAAAAACCCTAAAAGGATTCGGATTTATGGCTTTTGAAGACCTGGTTTTTCAGAAACTCTAAAAAATAACCAAAACCTTTTCTTAATGAGA